>PISX010010423.1:0-21726 GCA_004024625.1 Mellivora capensis | reverse complement strand
ACTTTTGGATGATATTTTATATATATTTTGCTTCTTGAAACTGTTAAAATTATAAGAAATAATTATTCATAGAGAAAAAGTAGCTAAATAATTCTTTCTGTTCTTTTAGTTTTATGTATAAAGAAAGAAAAGTTGGTTCTTTTGATTAGAGATAAGAATTAATATAAATAGTTGTACTTGGTACAATAATTACAGAAAATAGAAAATGTATATAAAATAATGGATATTATTTTCATTTTGATCATTAAAAAGTCACCACAGTTATTTAATGTATATTTTATTTAATACACTGATAAGTTATTTTTTTAAGATTTTATTTATGACAGAGAGATCACAAGTAGGCAGAGAGGCAGACACAGAGAAAGAGAGGGGGGAAGCAGGCTCCCCACTGAGCAGAGAGCCCAATGCGATGCGATGCGATGCGGGGGCTCCATCCCAGGACCCTGAGATCATGACCTGAGCTGAAGGCAGAGGCTTAACCCACTGAGACACCCAGGTGCCCCAAGCTAGTTATATTTAAAACCATAATTAAAAGCTTGAGATTATTACTTATTTTCATGTTTATATATCTGTATATGCATAAGTACATATATAAAGATACGTTAATAAATCCTTTACCACAAATTAATATATGAAAAATGTCCCAAAGGGGTAAAATTAGAATATAGGTCTTTTTTATGTAGAACAACTAAGTTTATGATCAGATTAGTAGAGGTTCCTTTTTGTCACCAAATTATTGTTAACTCTCAGAGCTTTGTGACATATTCTGAAATTGTGTTTTAAACTATTCCTTACTTTTAAAAAAAAGTTAATTTCCTAATAGATGTTGTTTATTGCTAACATAATAACGATATGTTATTATGTTATAGTTATATGTTATATGTTATATATATAAGAATGGGTTGCATCCCTAACCGGCCCACACTGCATACGTGACTCGAGATAAGAGGAACTAGCTAAAACCTGGAAAACAACTTAATCATATACCGCCAGGGCGGTTAGGCAGGGGTGCCACAGGGACCAAATGTTAAAGAAAAACAAATAGTTAACTTGCAGAGATCACAACCCTGCAAGACAGGAGTCTCCCTCGGTTTACAAAGGTCCTAGTGATTTACAACAAAGAAGCTATCTTTTCAATAGCCCAATTTCCAGAGACAAATAACTCAGTTCCTCAAGCCCTAATGTCACCCTCCCCTCCATAAAAACTGAAGGAGGCTGAGGCAGAAGGAAATGTAAATAAAGTTAAATTTGTTCTAAACCTAAATCTCACTTAACCGCCAGGATGGCACTAGGGTGATGCGGGGGGGGGGGGCAAAAAGTTAAACAAAATTATGCTATATAAGCCCTATATAAGAACTCGGGGTCCTTGTTGAAACCCGCTGCACCGGGCAGATACTTGGACCCCAGCTAGCTGGAAATAAACCTCGCTGTGTGACTTGCATTATCGAGAGTGTTCTCTGTCTATTTGAGGGGTGGTTGACTCCGTATCCTAACATATAGTTATATGTTATAGTGCTAACAATACCTATTTCTTCCTTTAGATATGTATGATTTACCTTGTCCAACTAACAGCTATTCTTTTTTTTAAAAGATGTATTTCTGTATTTGAGAGAGAGGTGTGTGCATGCACTCTAGTGGAGGGAGGGGCAGGAGAAAATCCTCAAACAGACTCCCCGCCCAACTTGGTGCTCCATCGCCCAACCCAGGAGATCATGACCCCAGCCAAAATCAGGAGTCAGATGGCCAATCCACCCACCGAGCCACCCAGGTGCCCCTAACAAATATTCTTAATTTTGCCTTTCCCAAATGCAGAATCACAAAACTATTAAAGATGACTTTTATGCCTAAGCAATCTTTGCATTTTCTAAAATGGCCATTAAATAACACAAAGATATGCCTATTCACCTCATAAAAGAAAGGGCAATAAGAACAATTAGGCTTCTCTAAATTTCTCCAACTTTTAGGTCAAACTGTTGTAAGAACTTTGTTTACCGAACAGTATTAAAGTAATCTGACATATGAAAAATGGAGTTTATCTTCCAGATATAAGTAAAACATGCAAATACAGATGTCTTTCTGTGTTTAATAATTTTCAAGTTAAAAAAATACTCATATTTAAGCACAAAGACGGATATAATGCCTTTATAATACCTGGAAATAGGTTTTTCCAGGATTTTAGATCTACAACGTCTCTTTTCCTTTTTGTTATAAAGTTTCTAGATAGGCACTGGGATACTAACTTAATTACATGGGAATTGTCAAAGGTATATTGCTTATTTCAGTCCTTCATTAGGTCCAGTAGCTGAGACAAAGCACCTTGTCCAAGAGCTATAACAATAATAGCAAAACATAAAAACTTCAATTAGCTTAGTTCTAGATCTCCACTAAACCCAGTGGTTCCCTATGCTATGCAAACTCTTTTACGGACAAAAAACTTTTGCCAGTTTTCAGCTGGTGACCTGAGCTCCTAGGAAATATTGCTTTCCCCTTCACATTGTAGGTTGATGGACGGGACTGGAAGAGATTATGCTGAGTGAAATAAGTCAAGCAGAGAGAGTCAATTATCATATGGTTTCACTTATTTGTGGAGCATAACAAATAACATGGAGGACATGGGGAGATGGAGAGGAGAAGGGAATTGAGGGAAATTGGAAGGGGAGGTGAACCATGAGAGACTATGGACTCTGAAAAACAACCTGAGGGTTTTGAAGGGGTGGGGGGTGGGAGGTTGGGAGAGCCAGGTGGTGGGTATTAGGGAGGGCACATATTGCATGGAGCACTGGGTGTGGTGCAAAAACAATGAATACTGTTAACGCTGAAAAGAAATTTAAAAAAAAATTACGCTTCTTCATTTACTTGAAGAAAGAACAACTTTTTGCTTACTTCTCTTCGAGAATTCTCCACGTCCTACAAAGACCTTCAGAGACCCTTCGGCCTGCTTTGCAAGAACTGTTCAACTTGACTCAAAAAACTCTGTTAACTTAGAAGGACATAAAAACAGGCTCACTGCTGTTTTCATAAATGATACTTTTGATCCCAATATAGTCTATGCCCCACTAGGGTACAACTTCATATGTGGATATCAGACATCACACTAACTTATACAGTGTATTCAGGATAATTCTGAGAGACCTTAAGATGTTTAAATTTACCACTTTTTTATAGGATAGTGTTTCTCTAGAAATAATTTTTAAATTACCCCCAAATTACCCAGTTACCTCCAAAATGAGGCACACACAAGCTAGCTTCTAGGATGACCATTAAATAACACAAAGATATGCCGATTCACCTTATAAAAGAAAGGGCAATAAGAACAATTAGGTTTCTCTAAATTTCTCTAGAAGCTATTCTAGAGGGGCGCCTGGGTGGCTCAGTGGGTTAAAGCCTCTGCCTTCGGCTCAGGTCATGATCCCAGGGTCCTGGGATCGAGCCCCACATCGGGCTCTTTGCTCGGCGGGGAGCCTGCTTCCTCCTCTCTCTCTCTCTGCCTGCCTCTCTGCCTACTTGTGATCTCTGTCTGTCAAATAAATAAATAAAATCTTTAAAAGAAAAAAAAAAGCTACTCTAGAGAATTCCCTATAAGGGATAACTGCCTCTTCATGGATACTATTCAAGCTGTGGTTCCCACATTAGGAATAATACAACTAGAAAAGATGGTTCAAAATTTATTTCTGACTCTAGAAAAAGTCATAAATAACATAACCTCTACTCCGAAAGCCCAAAAAACTATTCTACATTCAGTAGTCAGGGCTATTATGGACATAAAATCACCTTTTATTTCCTCTTAACTAGTCAAGAGGAATTTTAAGCCATAGTACATACTTCTTGCTATGCCTCTATACCATAAGATAATAAAATAACCAGGGAACAGGGGGAAAGCCATTTGTTTCCTTGACTAAGTATCATTTTGTTTCTGATAATTGTCAGTATTTACAGTTGGCTGATATACCCTATTCAGAGATTCAAATGCTACTGCACAACCATTGTCACATTACAGGATTCAACAACTCATCCTGCAGCCTAAGGAGCAGAAGAGATTAACCCTAGTGTTACCACAGATTACGTTCTCTAAGCAACCTCCTGGTCAGCAAAATCTTGGTAATGGTGGAAATCGGGATATCACTGATTAATCTTCTTACAGCCCGACTTCATTTGCCCTTGGCTATAAAGGAGTCACCAAGAAAGAAACAGGTAGCTCCTGACAATAAGGACCTGGTCTGGTAGTATCAGATGGTAGTATCAGATATTCTCTTGACAATGTCATAGAACATCATCAAAGGCCATGCTGTGGCCATGATGGATCAAGACCAAAAAAGACCACTGCAGGGGCTGAAATAGGTCAGGTGGGAAAGGACTGGAATGGAAAAACCGCTGTGTCATCAAATCTGAACACGGACAAAATATGAACATTATCTAAGCCATATACATGGCCAAACTTCTCCCAATTCTGGCTAATATGAATGACTCATACTTCTTAAATTACATCTTTATCTAACTCTAATCTCCCTTCTTTTTAGATAAGATTCTTTGAGATACACAATTATAGAATTACTTCTGCTTCCCGACAATATCCAATTCAGAGTAAACCCTACTTCTTTAAACCCTCTCCCAAATCACTTACGTCCAAATCCTGAAACACCCCATGAATTCCCCACAGTGTGCATTCTCCCTTGCTATAATGAGTAATGCATACATTATCCCACTTTTATACCACAAAGAAGACATTATTATCATCACCATTTTGCAGATAATGAAACTGAGACTTTGATAATTTTTTTAAGATTTTAATTTTTTGTCAGAGAGAGAGACAAGAGCAGTCACAAGCGGGGTGGGGGGGAGAGCAGCAGGCAGAGGAGAGGGAGAAGCAGGCTCCCCACTGAGCAGGAAGTCCCATGTAGGACTCCATGCAAGGAACCTGGGATCATGACCTGAGCCGAAGGCAGACATTTAACCAACTGAGTCACCCAGGTGTCCGGGGACTCTGAGAATTTAAATAACTTTTCCAAGATGAGCCAGTTAGAAAGCAGAGAAACCCCCACAAGAACCCAGGGCTTGTTCTTTGCATTATGTCATGCTGCTTTTAAGAGTGTTTCAAGGGAGATTCTGCTAGGTTCCTAGCAATTGTTCTTAAGAAGAAATCCATTTGCCAATAAGTTGCATTTTACTCTTAGTTGACATATTGATATATCTTCCCCTCCATGATTGCTCCCAGCCACTTCGAATGCTCTTGTTAAGCTTGCACACGGTAGTTGCTCATCACACTGTGTGTGTGTATATGTGTGTTGTGGGTGGGTGGGTGGCGATGTATGTTGATGTGTTCTGTGATATGTCCCAGGGCCTGCGCCTGATTACTTGAATCACCCACATATCTACAGAGAACAAAGCCAGGCAAACCTCTTTCTTCAGGCCCCTTCCAGGCTGAGAAGCTGCGGAAATGAGCAGCTCACAGGCCAGCAGAGCCAGCCCCGTGCGGCTGCTAGCTCAGTGCAGGGGTTGCAAGGGAGCATGAAGGGAGGAGCCAGAGTTGCTACCACGGAGCCTCTGACTAGTGCTGCCAGCAGAGAATTGGCTTTCAGTCACTCACCAAGGATGAGGTGAATTCTCACTGCTGTCAGCCCCCTGCCCACCTTATGCTGGAGGAGCGGTGGAGGAGGGGGTTCAGAGAGGGCATAAGATATGTCCTCCACACCGAAGAGCTTACTTTAGCCTCCCCCAAATGACACTACCTCCTGCCTCCTCTTCTCTTCCTCCCATATGGTGCCATGTGTTGAGATGCTAACGGAAGCACTCTTGGGAGGAGGGGGCAGATGTGCTGGTGGATGTAGGTATGAGTCACAGCTGTGAGAGCCCTCAGATGAAGAAGTGTGAGCATTTATTGACCTAGGCATGTCTGCCCTAGGATAATTACCAATCAGGAATGTCTCAAGAGGTGGTGAGGAGAAAGAAAAGGAGGGAGACAAAGAACAAAGTTCCAGCCGTTTTTATATAAGTTGTCATTTAGGGACCGCAATCTCGAATTGTGTGTTAGGAGAACAGGAGAGTTTACCTGGAGGTTGACTAAAGGTATTTTATTATTTTATTTTAAAGTATTATTTATTTTAAAGTATTTTATCTGACTAAAGGTATTTTATTTGGATTATACTCATTTGGGGTGTCTTAGTGAGCAGGTGGCTATCTGCAGCAGGAAGAGTAGGGCTAAAGCTGCTGTCAGCCATCCCTGGTTTCAGGTGTGATGAGAGGGGCTCTTTCTCTGGGCCACAGGCAACAGAGGAAGCCGGAGAGATGGGACCAAGGAGGAGGGTCTGGCATCTTGAGAAAGGGGCAGTAGAAGCAAACTATTTCAAATACAGTGGCTCCTTCCTGAGAATCGGCTAGGACAGTAGCTGCTTATGAACTAACCAAGCCCATGTTCAGGGCCTTCCCATAAGGACACTGTGGCTAGCAGGGGCAGAGTGTGTGCTGCATATAGCCCACGTGTAAGGCTCTAGGGACCAACTATCCTCTCCCCACAAAGCCCTAGGCCTAGTATGTTGCCTTATTCATGGCTGGTCTTCATTAAATATCAGGGAACTTTTTCCCCGTCTTCCCTCATGGATTTAAGCAGGGACTAGGAACAGTGGAATAATCCATGGCATTCTTGAGATTTGAATCTCCAAGCTTTGATCTGGAAGGGTAGAATGGAGGGCTGACTTGGTCCATCTGGACTTCCATCCTCTTGTTTATCCTACGGTCACCAAAGCCACTCGGTGATTTTCTGCTTCTCCTCTTAGAAAGCCCCAGCTCAAACAAAGACACCATGCCTCTTTCCCTGTCCCCAGCAGCCCAGCTGATACAGGCAGGCATTTTTAAAAAAGAACCTCCTCTCATCCCTACTCCAAAGAGGAGATGATGAATAGGAAAAAATGTATCAATAACATCAAATGAAAACATCTCCAAAGCCCTGACACATTTTATTGGTGTCTCCTGCTGGAAGGAGAGTGCAGTTTCCCAAAACATGTTCTCAAGGATGCCAGTTAGTTCCACTGGATATTGAAAGGTGTGATGTTAAAAAAAAGGGGGGGGAGGGGGGCTCTCCAACGCCCTGTGGGTATGAGTCACAGCTTGGGGAAAGGCCGGGTTAACCAAAGTTGAAAATAGTAAGTGTTTCTACTTCAAGATTCCTCAGAATCTCCAATACAGTAATGTGCATACGTGGTTTGCAAAAGACGAAGAGAATGAAGTTTGCAGCTAGAAGCCATTTATTAAGCATTTGCTATGCACTAGGCTCTGAGAGAAGTGCTTTGCATGTATTAATCCTTATGTAATCTTCATCATATAATAGATACTATTGTTTTCTTCATGCTGTAAATGAGGAAACTGAGGCAGAGAGAGGTCCAAGTTCACAAGCTAGTAATCAGCACAGCTGGTACTTCAGGGGATTGCGCTAGAGTATCGGATCAGTGTGATAGAGACTCAGATCTCACTGAACCCATTTCCTCTTCTTACAGGGCCCACCACCAAGTTACATTTCCCAGGATTCCTTGCAATGAGGCGGTCATCCTTACTTTGGAATATGAGCAGAAATTAGGTGTGTCCCCTCCAGGAGGTGGCAATTAAGAATGGGTGTGCTTCCTCTACCTTCCCTCTTTCCCTCACTTGTTGGCAGAATTCAAATCCAGTAAAGTGCTTCAGGAACATAAAGGTGGCCAAGCCATACTATGAAAAGCGCTTGGGTCCCTGAATGACTATGTAGATCAGTGCCCACCAGGCCTGCCCTTCATCACTCTCTCCAAGCAACATTGGACTGTAACATGGATAAAAAATATTTGGTGAGTGCATTAAACCACTGATTTTGGGGGGCTGTTCATTACAATATTTATCCAATCGTATCCTAATATAATAAAGAAATTCTTGTTTTCTAGAGAATTTCCTGGGACAAAGATTATGAGGATTTTACATTGAGGAATGCCTGTGTAATATAATGAACACCAGCTTCAAAGTCAGTCAGAAGTAGAGTCAATTCTTAGTTCTGTACATGTCGTGCAAATTCGGTCAAGTCACTAAATTTTTCTGAGCTCCTGTTGCCTAACTTAAAAGTGAAGATAATAATGCCAAACTCAGAGAACAGTTGTGAAGATTAAGTGAAATCATGTACAGGAAATGCGTGACACATAATAGGTGTTTATTAAAAGGCAACTATTATCATTATAGGAAAGCCCTGGCACTCTGCCTGACACATAATCATAGAGACCTAATAAATAACAGTTCTCTTTCTTTCATTCCTTCCACATCCCATATCCTAAGGGCTGGCTTGACTTGACACGCACCTTGTCTAGATTTCTACCCTACCAGCTCCCTCCTAACCAGTGTCTTCTTAGCAGGACCCTCTTACCTAACTCTCAGGAGCAGGACCATGCTGCAGCTTCATCCTACCCCAAACACCAAAGCCCCAAGTGAAATGACTCTCTACTGAGGACCTGCCTCTTTAAAGGACTCTGTGGGATGAATAATGTTTTTCATTCAGACTCAAGTCCTCAGCTCCAACATCCTCTGGAGTCCTCTAAGTTGACTTCAGTGGCTGGGGGCAAAGGGCAGGGCTATGCTGCCATCCTCACTCCCAGTGTTCAATCTAAACCTTCCTTCAGTGTGTATGGAGCAAGCGTAAATTCAAGTGTCAGCCACCATGGTGCCACCAAATCCTGTGAAGGGTCATGCCAAGGCCCCAGGAAGATCAGAAGTAATAGCAGTTGGCGGGGGGGGGTGGTGTGAGGCAGATGGGGTGTTCCTGCTTTCCTGCTGCAAAGAAGAATTCTAACACCAAGGTGATCCTTGATCTGTGGTGATATGTGACCACTCTAGACATTGATCCACAAAATTGAATTCATAAGCACTCACCTCTCCCTAGAGCAGGCAAAACAAATGTTTCTTGCATCCTGTCCAGCTTTGGCACCTTCCTAATTCCCACCTCCCCCTGACCAAAAGGAAAAAAAAACTGAAAAGCTCAGCTGTTTATAATTCTCTGCTTCTTCAAAGTTGGCCTGGATCTCTCAACTATTTTTCCTCTTTGCTCTGTGCTGGAATTTTCATTGATTTGAGACTCTCTTATTCCCTTAGGCTGATCAAGTTCCTGAGGTAACCTCTTTGGAGGGTTGCACTGGTAGGTGTCAGTGAGGAGCATGTTCTTGCCAGGGGCATGGATGGCCTTCCCTTTGCTCCTGTAGGCCATGACCTCCTTCTCAGCTCCCTCTGGCGTTTCCTGCTCTTCTTAACTAAGGAGGCTTGGGGCATGTACTGCCAGTCCCGATCTAGACCATCCTGTCTTCCGTGTGAGGTAGATCACTGCTCCTTACACCTCAAGGAATGACAATGTTGGAACTCAGACAGCACTTCTAGAGGTCTTTAAGGCTTGAGAGCTGATTACACTGGGCTGAGGCTGAGCCAAGGATCCCCAGAAAGAAACCTTTAGAAGGTGCCATGGCACCTCATCAGTGCAAGTATCTAGTAAGAATCCCTGGTGGCCTGGGAGTTGGGAACAAATCCTCCTGAGTCTATTCCTACAAGACAAACGGAAACAGCATCAATAGCAATTGTATTGGAGTGGGGGTGGGTAAGGGATAACACATTCTCAAAGGTCAGACAAGCCCCAACATTGGAAGGGCAAGACTGGTCAAGGAAGGGGCCATGATCCACCTCATCCTGCCTTGACAATGGGTTGAGGAAGGAGAAGGGAAAGCAACTACAGCTAATAGTTACTGAGTGTTTATTTAGTATGTGCTCAGCACTATTCTAACTGCTTTATAGACAATAATGCATTGAATCTATAAAATACCCCTATAAGGAAGGTATTATTATTATCCTCTTTGTACAGGCAAGGCAACAGAGACACTGTTATACAGCTGGTATGATAAAAACCAAGGTTTGAAATGATCTGCCTCCAAATCCCATGTTCCTAAACACTATGCACACTGCCTGGCTAGTGCGCTTATGTGTATGTAGATGAGTCAGCTCCCCTGCCCTCTACCTCCTGATTTAGTCCTTCTCCATCTGATTCCCCATGCCTGGGGCCACAGAAAAAAAAATCTTAGTGTATTGCTTTAGTAAGGCCCTGGGCTGGTGTGGCCTTAGGGCACAGAGCAGGGAGCCCCTCTTAGGACTCTAAGAAAGGCCAAAAAAAAGAATGGACGCTTAGCTAAATTGGATGTCTGGAGAAGGAGGTAGCTAGTAAAATAACTGGAAAATGGGAGAGAATCCCCTCCACAGGCAATACAACTGCTCCCCCAGCTCTCCTTACACACACACACTCTCTCACTCTCTCTCTCTCTCTCCCTCTCTGTCTCTCTCTCACATGCATATACTTCTGTGCTCAATTATTCCAGCAGAAGGGCAGAACAGAGCTGCCAAAAGATAGCTTGTTAGTTAAGGAGCTTGGCAAACATGCCCTCCAGCTCTGCCTTTGAAAGAGGCCAGAGGACTGGGGAACATGCCGTGCTCCTGGGGCTCAGAGAGCACTCCTAGCAAGGGCAAACACGAGGGCTGTCCTACAGGACTGGCTTATTAAAGGATCTGTGAGCAAAACTTTGTGGACACCTTCCTGGGCTCCCAATAAAATCCTAAGGCTCCATTCTGGAACCTCCCTAAGGCAGATTCGACAGAGGGTATCCAGAGGAAACTTTATTCCCTATACTCTGCTTATCTTGCAGTACCCCTCCATCTTCTCAACCCACGGGCTACCTGAGAACAGGGCTCAGGCCCCATGAATTCCCAAAGCTTTGACTCCTCTGCATAAAAATATAGTCCTGGTCACTGACCCCCTCAGTTCCCTGAGAATAAGTTTACTAAAAATAAAATGAAGCCTTCCCACAATGCTTCTCTCCCAGTGGCTCATCACCTGTGTTGTTAGAATGTGTCCACCTCACATCATCAAAACAGCTCTGCAATTGCTACTTTTCTATTCTTACTCTTCAATTTTACAGACATGTGGTCTCATATGTACTTGCATGACTCAGTTTACTCATCTGTAAAATGAAGATGATACTGTCCTGCATATCTCCTAGAAGTTTTGAGAATCTAATACAATTAAGTTCTGAATGCTCTTGTAAATACACAAATGCTACATGTACTAGGAGACACATTCGTCTGGCCCACCAGCCTATAAACTTCTCATCTACCTGATTATTCCCTTCCTAGTGCTCAGCAGAGTATTTTGCACATAACAAATATCCGATAAAATGGTGCTGCATGATATGACTGGGAGCATCACAATTTAGGACTGCAAATGGCAGCCAAGACTCTGATATTGTGAACTACTTCACAGCTTAACCCTGGGACCAGGATCTTCCCATATCTCCAAAGGCAGCATCAGGTGACACAAAGTGAAGCCAATGTCACTCATTTTTCTTTAGGGGGGTCCAGTGGGAGTAGGTCTGTGCTGGGCTAAAAGGAGATGGGTCAAAGCACAGTCTTTTCTCCCATTAATGACAAGGAAGTAGCAGGGAGGGTGATACCTGGGACCAGCACTGTGGTGGAAGAGAGTAAAAGGGGGACAGGAGGAGACATGGGGCCTGGATTCTCTCTCTGTGTTCCTTCCAAACCATCTCAGAGCCAGTCAGTGTGAACACGGTGAAGGAAGAAGGCTGAGTGGGACAATTTCACTCTTGCAGCAGGCAGATCGCCTAAAATTTGAGAGAGGGGAAATGATCAGAGCCATAGACCTGAATGGGACCTAGGAGTTTACCTCCTTCCTTTTTCTATTGAGGCCCAAATCTGATGTAATTCACCCAAGGTCACAGTATCAGAGAAAGTCACAGCTATGACTGGAACCCCAGCAGCCCAACTCACAAACCAGTGTTCATTCCATTCCCCATTCTCTCACCAGTGGGATGTGGTTTTTTATTCTTTCATATTCCCTAGCCCATTTGATCTTCACGGCAACCCCAAGAGTTAGGTAAGACAAAGGCTATCATTCCCATGTTCTACCACAGAAAATGAAGGCCTAGGAAGGTTTTTGCATTAACAGCCACAAATATTGGTGACATGGCCAGGAGCATAACCTAGGGCTCCTGACAGGGCAGCTGAGTGGGTAAAGACAACACACCTGGAGTCAGACATACCTGGCTTTGAGTCTCATCACCACAGACAACTGTCCATGAGACCTTGGGGAAGTTATCTATCCTCTTTGGACCTCAGTTTTCTTGACTATAAACTGAGGAATGATAATAGTACTGACGTCAGAAGCACATGGTAAGTGTTCTGTAACTCTTAGTAATTCTTCCTTTCTCTCTGCACCCTCCCCCCAACCAACCTTAGTGTCTATCTCTTCAGGAGTCCAAGTGGGAGGAGAGGGGGAGGCCGTTGATAACAAAAGCTGAAAAAGGGAGCCTTGAAACACGTGACCAGCAGTGTTCCCCTATCACCTGGCCCCTGCCCCTCCTCCTTCCCTCATCCTGCCAAGGACACTGGACAAAAGAGTACTCAGAGTGGACTGGCACTCCCCATGCCATTTGCGTTCCTGGGCAGAAAGCCTGCAAAATCTTTAAATACAAATTTTTTAAAAAAAGTAAATCAGCAAATCCCAATTGCCTGACCTTGAAAGTAAAGAGACAGATAGACAACAGATGTAGAGGAATGGGCCAGGAAGACTTGAAGCCTCTATAGCTTAGAAATGGGGGAGGAAGTGGAGGTGGAGATACAATGAAGGCAAGGAGACAAGTGGGCATAAATATGAATGCTCACCACATGGCTGAGTCTCTTTTTCCCCAGACAGACAGCCAAGCAGCTCTGTGGATGGTAGGACCAGGCCTCCATCTCCCTTAGCAGCACCAAAGCTAAGGTCAATGTCAAGTCCTAACACTGGCCCAGTAAGAATCTCAGCAAACAGGAGCTTGGCTCAGAGGAGAAGAAGAGTAAATGACAAACAATTGCTCTTTCCAGAAGCCCTTCCTTTTTTTTTAAATTTATTCATTTGTCAGAGAGAGGGAGAGAGAACGAGCAAGCACAGGCAGACAGAGTGGCAGCTAGAGGCAGAGGGAGAAGCAGGCTCCCTGCCGAGCAAGGAGCCCGATGTGGGACTCGATCCCAGGATGCTGGGATCATGACCTGAGCCGAAGGCAGCTTCTTAACCAACTGAGCCACCCAGGCGTCCCACAGAAGCCCTTCCTTTTTATGTCACCATGTATACTTGACTGCTCCTTTCCCACCTATGCCATAGGGGCCAATGTGGGGGGACTGCCCCAAAATGTGCCACTTTGGCATACTGGTTATTTTAAATAAAAGCTCCTTAAGAAACAGCCTGTGCAGAAAGGATACTCAGACCCTCCCCTCTCCACCTGAAATCAGGAAATAAATCTCCATGTAAAAGACCCCTTCCCTGTCCCAGGAGGTAAAGAGACATCTTTATGACCAGAGTTAGGAATTCAGAGCTGAGAAGGCTGTAGAAACAACTCTTGTGACTTTTTAATAATTTACTACTCCAGCCCAAATTCTGTTTAGAATTCCTTACTAATTAACACTCCCAAACATCGGTTCTGTTTGTCCTATCAATTCCTCACAGATTTATTGTCTCTTTGTCTAAAAAAGTACAAAACTGCCTGCTTTGGTCATTTCTTTAGGTCTCAACTTCATCATGGGGCTTCCATGTGCATATAATAAAACTTCGTGGCTTTTTTCCCCCCTGTTAATCAGCCTCAGGTCGATTTAATTCTTAGTCCAGCTGAGAAATCTTGAAGGATAGAGGAAGAATTTTTCCTTTCCTACAATACCATTCTCCTGGTCCTTAGAACACTGGCCTTGTTTTGTCTTGGGACCTCCGGGAGGGAATCTTATCCCTCAGCTACAAAATAGGTCAAAGTCAGATTGGAGACTTGAGGCATTCCTTTCTGGTTGCTCCATTGTCATGACTCATGTTTCACAGATTGCTCTTTCTAAACTATGCCCTTGGGAGCAAGGCTTTTCCTACTCCTTCCTTTACTTTTCTACTTTGGCAGCATGTCCCTGAAGGCTACTATCTCTAGAACTGGCCCTGTTCAGGCTGTGCCGGGCTGGGCTAACCTGATTAGCTTCCAGCAGAGATCATAGGCTAAGGCAAGTGAAAAGCAAGATTTCTGAGCACCTTCCTGCTCGGTACTCTTCAGCTCAGTATGTGGGCTAAGTCTCTGCAACAGTATCACTGCCATTGGGTTCATTTCCTGTGTCCCTATAAGGGGGCAACTTTTCTTGAACAAGCTGCCAGGTGTCTTGGCTATGGAGCCCATTTCTCAGAACAGCCAGGAGGTCTCAGTCTTGGCTCAGCCAGGAGAAAACAGAAAGCTTAGCCCTACCATTGAGTGAACAGGATCCAGGACGGCCAGCCTGGCAACCCTACTGACCTGGGTCTTTGGGTCAGGTTCTCAGTACAAAGATGGTAGGACTGGGGACATAAGGAATAAATCCCAGTGAAAAACATTCAGGATTTGGAAACCTCTTGCTGGTCTCTAACCACATGCCCTTATTTCACTTTTGGTGTCCTCCAATGGGGGCGCTTCGTCCAGGTGGACCAATTGGCATCCATGGACAGATCCAAATGTCCAGGCGTTTGGCTCTTAGTACTCCCTACTCATCACCACTTTCCTCTCAAAGAAAAAAAAAAAGGAGAGATGAATCAAGAAAAAGGAAACTCACATTGGCTGAGCAAGTGTTGGTTGCCAGACATAGCTTGGGCACTTTCTTATAACTTCTATTATTTCTTTCTTTCTATTTTATTTTCCTTTATTGTGGGCAAGGAGTTGTGCCTCAACTACAAAGAATGGCATTGATTAGAATTCTATTAGAGTCCCACTATCATTAGTTCTGGATAATGGGCTCCATAGCCAAGACACCTGGCAGCTTGTTTAAGAAAAGTTGCCCCCTTATAGGGACACAGGAAATGAACCCAATGGCAGTGATACTGTTGCAGAGACTTAGCCCACATACTGAGCTAAAGAGTACCTAGCAGGAAGGTGCTCAGAAATCTTGCATGACCCACTTTGTTATATTTTATTCTTTTTTAAAAGATTTTATTTACGTATTTGACAGAGAGAGAGAGAGCACAGGTAGGGGGAGCAGCAAGCAGAGGGAGAGGGAGAGAGAGAAGCAGGCTCCTTGCTGAGCAGGGAGCCCAATGCAGGGCTTGATCCCAGGACCCTGGGATCATGACCTGAGCTGAAAGCAGCTGCTTAACCAACTGAGCCGCCGAGGCACCCCAATTTTATTCTTATTTTTATTCATCTTACTTTATTTCTTTCCCTTTGTATTGCCCTTCCCAATCCTATCTTCCTTCTGGATGGACACCCACTCTTGTGTGTTCACTTTACATAAATAATATTGTTTTGTACATCTCTTTCTGCTTCTTTATTTCACGTAGTGTCATAGTTATAGAGAGCTGATTAGGTTTTCATCTATGGATCTAGTGTGTTCCCTTTGATTACTGCATAGTATTATATGATTTGCATATTTTACTTTTTATGCATCCATTCCATTCCTCTGTCGATGGGCATTTAGGTTGTTTCCAACTCCTTTCTATTGCAACATTGCAATGAACATTTTCATACAAGCCACTTTGTGTACCGGTGAGAGCAGCTGCTGGGGGATATATAGCCAGAAGTTGAATTGCTCTCTCGTGGGGCATGTAAAAACTGAAATTTTCTAAGCACTTCCAAATTCTTCTCCCAAATGGCTATATCCATTTACGTAATTCCTAACAATCCATGAGGATCCCTGTTTCCCTACATTGTTACCAATGCTTGTTATTGTCTTACTCTTTTTAAATGTTTTGCCAGTCTGATGGTTTAAAAGAGTATCTCCCTGCTCTTTTAATTTGCCTTTCCCTAATTATAACGAGGTTAACCATTTCTTCAGATATGGTGATACACTTATTTGAGCTTCCTCTTCTATAAGTTGTCTATTTGTACATTTATTGTTTTCTCTGTCAGATTTCCTATCTCTTTCTTGCCTGAAATATTCTGGATATAAACCTTTTTTGTTCATATACATTACAAATATTTTCTCCAAATCTGACACCTCTGAATGGCCTGTTGTGTCCTCCATAGAAAAGAAATCTTTACTTGTAATGGAAGTTAATCAAATCCATCCACTTTTGCCTTAGGATGTGTGTGCTCTCCATACCTTAAGAAAACCTTTCTACCCCAATGCTACAAAGATATTCTTCTACATTTTTTACTTAGTTTCATAGTTTTGCCTGTCATGTTTAGTCTTCAATCCCTCTAAAGTTTATTTTGTATATGACATGAGATGAGTATTTAATCTTATTTTTCTACATAATAAGCAAATTTCCCCACTATTGCTACACTATGCTGGTTTTACAAAACATGGACCTTTCATGTGACCTTCAGTTCTTGAGCGGTAAGTCAAGACCCATTTACCAAACTCCTATTGTGTTCCAAAGTCCTGGAGGAGTATTGTGGAGTTTTTGACATAGAATCAGTATGTAGCAAACAGGAAAAGCTGGGAGAACAAAACATGGGCATAAAGACTTGAGAGTATACACACAACAACACCTAGGTGAGGATAAATAAACACCTTGGAAGCTGAGAATACAAGTTTGGAGGATTAAAAAGGGAGCTGGGTCCCTATTATCAGGTCAGGAGGGATAAACAGTTTGGCCTAGGGATACAAGGATGCCATTTGATATCTTGACCCTGAGACATTCATCCTAGCTTTATTCAGTTGCCACAGGATGAAAAAGGACATAGGAACCACTGAGACATCACCATTTCCTATGATCTGGCCTTGCTGGTGCACTCAGGGTTTCCTTCCCAGCTCTCCCTTCATATAGCTCCTCAGCCCCAGGGTACCAGTTAAGAAGGAAGCAAGGTCATTTTTGACCAGAGTCCAGGCACCCAGTCCACAAAATCTCTCTGAATCAGCTGTCTTCCTTCTCAGAGCAATAGACTGAATTGAAGGGAACTATTTACAGAACAACAACAATATAATACCCTCACAGCCCTTCTGGAGCCCACATTTTCTCCACAAATATGTTCTATGTTGGTCACCAGTGGGAAGAGAGGCAGCAGATGGAGGGAGATATTGTGGATTGGGGGCTTGGACTCCAGTTAGAAAGGATCTTGGCGGGGGGGGGGCGCCTAGGTGGCTCAGTGGGTTAAGCCGCTGCCTTCAGCTCGGGTCATGATCTCAGGGTCCTGGGATCGAGTCCCACATCAGGCTCTCTGCTCAGCAGGGAGCCTGCTTCCCCCTCTCTCTCTCTGCCTGCCTCTCTGTCTACTGTGATCTCTCTCTGTCAAATAAATAAATAAATAAAATCTTTAAAAAATAAAAAAGAAAAAAGAAAGGATCTCGGGGGTGTGGGAGACACTAGATATGTAAAGGCCTGCTTAGCCAGAGCGATTCCATTTCCATCTCAGGTTAAACAGCCATTTTGTTGTTTATGCAGTAAAATACGGTTGACCAGTCGCTGATAACAGAGCCCAAATACAAGGGCGGGTCAGGTCTGGTGGAGATAACAGAGCCTGAATGCAAGGATGAGTCAGGTCAGGTGGAGATATCCAATCACTATCTCCCTAAAGAATGTGGGATCCGCCTTTTGGGTGCCAATTCTGATCAAGGTGATAGGCTAGTTCAAGTAGCTACTATAGGGTGAATTGTAATTTAATTGGCCACCCGTGTGTGACCTAGCATGACTATGCAACTTTCTCTGTGTGTTACAATCTCATTGGCCACCTGTGTGTGTGGCCAGGCTCAACCACATGGCCTTTGCTCTATAAAAGTTAGTCTGTGAGGCTGGGAGGGGTCGCCCTCTCTGTAAGAGGCGGCCCCAACTGGTCAGTTTGATTCTCGATGCTTGGCATGAAAAAAAGCTTTACTTGACCTTCGCTTTGTATCAGTCTCACTCCTTTGATCACGGACCCTATCAGATAAACTTCTCTGACTGCCAGAACTGAGCTGCCTCCCTGTTTCCAGAGAACTCTGTCAACCAAAACTCCTGGTTTTAAGTTTGTCTATGTCTTTCCTATTTTGCGACAGAAAGGAAAATCTCTGGAGGCTTCTGAGAGCTTCAGAGAAACCTCCTCCCCCACCAGTTCCCCTCTACCTCAGGATGCTGCCCCATGCTACAGAAGTAAAACATCTTGCCATCCAAACTTGGCCCTCCCAGGAGTCTGCCTTACAAAGTACACACCAATTAATCTTAGCAGGGCAGCCTGTATTTAGTGTAGCCTGAATTAGGAGCTGATTTTGCTCCTAGTAATCTCCTTCTGCTTTAGGGGGTTGAGAGTTTGGAGGAGGGGGATGAAGGGGAAGCAGGTTGGGGAAGAAAAGCAAACAGAACTCATCAAAACCAACAAACAAAAAAAGCTCAAGCTCCCAGATCCTTAATCCTCTCAGGGCCTACTCCTCACCATGGCAACCAATAAGCCTCCAGGCCTCCTCAGTCCTCAATCCAGTTGTTAGTGAAGAGCGGAGGCTGACTGCTTTCCCTGGGATGATTTCAATACTGGGCAAGTTAAACTGGTCCTAAAGAAATGTGGAAGTTGAAGGAGGGGGAAGCAGCAGAGGGAGGAAAGGGAAAACTGAGGTGAGGGATGGCAGGTTTTCACTAGATAGCATCTCTCCAGAACTGTCTTGGGAAGGTGAGGCAGGCCTCCAATGCCAACTTGGATTAACCCTCAAAGGTCCTGATGAAGACCAGCTCTCCCCACTTTCTTCCCTATTTCCCACAGACAAGCCTCTGCAGTCTGAGGGGTCGTTCTGTGTGTGGGGATAGCAGTCAACCCTTTACAACCCAAAGTGATTTGCTCCTTCTTTGGCCAAAAGCAGAAGGAAGAGATAGAAAGTAAAAGTCAGCATGGTATCCACTTTCACCTTCCCTGGGAGGTAGATGGTCATTGGTGAGGGTATAACTCTCCCCAGAAAGATGAGGCACACTCCTTGGGAAAAGGTCCTGGCAATTCAGCTCCTCTGCTACGTCAGGTTTCCCAAAGTTATCATTGTACTGCCTTTGTTTGTTCAGTCTGTCCATACAAGGGCACTGACCCCCATGGACAGACAGGCAACTCCCAAGATGAGCAGTCCTTCAAGTCATATCAGAGGCTCTGTAACTCTCACTGGTGACTACTTTGACAACTGTATTTCCTAGGAAACTGAGGCTGGAGCTGGATATGGAGCTAGAGCAGATTTACTGACTCACTTAATAAGTTGGGCCTTGCCCAGAAATCAGACCTGAGGCTAGTCTCCAGGTAGCTCATACTGTTCATACAGGACAACAGTGGAGCTGAGTTCTTTGATCCTTTCCTAAATGCATGGGTTTTTTTTAAAGAGTTTTATTTATTTATTTGAGGCAGGGGGAAGCAGAGGCAGACTCTTAGCTGAGCAGGAAGGTCAACTCTGGGCTTAATCCCGGGACTCCAAGATCATGACCTGAGCCAAAGTTAGACACTTAACCTATTGAGCCACTCAAGCAGGTGCCACTTTAAATGCATGTTTTGACAAGGAAAGGGGAAGCAGTAAGTTCAGGAAAAACAACTCAGAGGAGGCCTCAGAAGTTTTACTCAGGTCCACAGCTGGTGATGTGTTACTTGTTCAATTTGTTCTTTACAGGTTTCCCCTACTGCAAAGAGAACTGGACTTTAAAAACTGGTCTTTAAAAACATTATCTTCCTTCCTCTGTATGTCTTCCTGTGCCTGATACCATCTGTACACACTTCCTATTTCCTTAGTGAGCAGCTGAGTCCCAGAGTTTGGAAAAATAATCATCTCCCCTTCGGCCTCAACATCTAATACCTTAATAACTTGGAGTTATTAATTTCTGAGTCAGGGTGGACTCTTTCATTCACTCACACATTCACCAAACATTAACAAAAATCACTAGACCAGGGGTGCCTGGGTGGCTCAGCGGGTTGAGCCTCTGCCTTCGGCTTGGGTCATGATCTCGGGGTCCTGTGATCGGGCCCCGCATTGGGCTCTCTGCTCCATGGGGAATCTGCTTCCCCCTCTCTCTCTGCCTGCCTCTTTGCCTACTTGTGATCTCTGTCTGTCAAATAAATAAAAATAAAATATTTTTTTAAAAAATCACTAGACCAGAGTCCATAAGGGCAGGTGCCACATCTGATTTTGTTCACCATTGTGTCTCTAGTCCCTGCTTGGCACACAGTAGGTATTCAGTGAAGATTTTTTGAATGATGTCTACTATGTGTATAATCTCAGAGTTCGTTGATCACTTAAAATAATAGCAACAGCATCTAAAGCTTACCTTTATAGAATGATTACTATGTACCAGGGCCTGTTTTGAGTACTTCCTAAGCACACCTTAATTTAAACCTTATGACAAAACTAAGGGGTAGACACTATTATTCAATTCCATTACATATATGAGAATAACGAGACTCAAGGATGTTAATTAACTGTTCTAAATTCATATGGCTATTAAATGGCAAAGCCTTGTACCAAACCCATGTCTCTAGGACTTCAAAGATTGCTTCCCTATACCTCCAGTGTTAGGGAAGTGCTATTGAGATTAAGGTCACTATTTGGCTTCCCCAAATGCCAGTTAGATTCTCAGAGATACAGTTCCTTGACCACAAACTTTACTCCCAACACTGGCAAATCAGTTTGTCAAAAAAAGGCCCCAGTGAGAATATGGGTTGCTAAGGATGACTTTCTGCTAATCAATATCCCTTACATAGGTACAAAATTTTACAGTTTGCAAAACACTTGCATCTCTCCTATACTCCTCAAAGCAATCAAAAGAGGGAGTTCTGTTACTATTACTCACTTTAGAGATAAGAACACTAAAGTTAAAGGAGGTGATACAAATTGCCTAAGGTCCCACAACCAATTAGTAGAGTTGGGACTAAAACTGATTCTTTTCTGATTTTTAAAAAGATTTTATTTATTTATTTTAGAAAGAGAGCAGGAGAAAGGAGGGGAGGGGCAGAGGGAGAGAAGAAGAGAGAGAATCTCAAGAAGACTCTACACTGAGCAGAGCCCAAAGAGGGGCTCTTTCTTACAAACCTGAGATCATGACCTGAGCAGAAATCAAGAGTTGGATGCAGCCTTCTGTTCAGACAAGAATGATCAAGGACCCTAGCACTATATCGCAATTTGTCAACTGGGAGGAAGCTTGGCATCTGTCTTGAGTTGTCAGAAACACCACCATGCAGGAAAACCTTTTGATGTCCCGCCTCAAAGGGGCTATCTAAGAATTAGCCTTCCCTCTCCATGCCTCCACCCTCAAACTAGAGAGGGATATGTGCTCATAATCAGTGCAGGCTGGCAAGGTCTTCTGTGAGTTTGTTTCCATTTCCTGGCACCTAAATGAGGACCAGAAATTCATGTCACTCCTTCTACCCATCTGTCTGCTTTCCTTTCTGAGCACTCTTAATCATTTTTAAAGTCCAATAAATGTAGAAAACAGGCCAACACCCCTAGAGATTACATCCCTGCACTCTGAAAGTAAGCATTGGTCATAAAGAGATCATTGTTTGAGGGGCAAAAGGCAACAGATTATTAAGGATTTGCACCAGCCTAAGTAGGCTTAATTTCTAAGTGGCAAAGTGGCTTGAGCAACATCTTTAGGATTTCTGTTAGGAACTCCTGTGTAGCTTTCTTCCTCCTCCTACCTTGTACCTCTGTCACCCCACCTCTATTCCTCCCATAACAAAATGCAATCCCTTTCTGCCTCTCCCACTGTCAAGGGACCCTTCTCTAAAAGAATAACATTTCCTGGGCTTCCTTCACTGAATTATTCATCTTTGCTGCCTG
>PISX010010422.1:0-70477 GCA_004024625.1 Mellivora capensis | reverse complement strand
AGAGAGAAATTAAGGAGTCGATCCCATTTACAATTGCGCCCCAAACCATAAGACACCTAGGAATAAATCTAACCAAAGAGGCAAAGAATTTGTACTCAGAAAACTATCAAGTACTGATGAAAGAAATTGACAAAGATGCAAAGTAATGGAAAAACATTCCATGTTCATGGATTGGAAGAACAAATATTGTGAAAATGTCTATGGTACCTAAAGCAATCTACATATTTAATGCAACCCCTATCAAAATATCTTTAATTTTTTTTCAAAGAAATGGGACAAATAATCCCCAAATTTATATGGAACCAGAAAAGACCTTGAATAGCCAAAGGAATATTGAAAAAGAAAGCCAAAGTTGGTGGCATCACGATTCCAGACTTCAAGCTCTATTACAAAGCTGAAGTCATTGAGACAAGTATGGTACTGGAACAAAAACAGACACATAGATCAATGGAACAGAGTAGACAACCCAGAAATGGACCCTCAACTCTATGGTCAACTAATCTTCCCACAATACAGAAAAGAATGGCAATGGAAAAAAGATAGTCTCTTCAACAAATGGTGTTGGGAAAATTGGGCAGCCACATGCAGAAGAATGAAACTGGACATTTCCTTATACTACACACAAACATAGACTCAAAATGGATGAAAGATCTCAAGGTGAGACATTAATCTATCAAAATCAAAACAGGCAGCTACCTCTTCAACCTCAGTCATGGCAATTTATTCCTAGAAACATCACCAAAGGCAAGGGAAGTAAGGGCAAAAATGAACTATTGGGACTTCAAGAAGATCAAAAGCTTTTGCACAACAAAAGAAACAGTCAACAAAACCAAAAGACAACTGACAGAATGGGAGAAGATATTCACAATGACATATCAGATAAAGGGCTAGTATCCAAAATCTATAACTTATCAAACTTAACATCCAAAGAACAAATAATCCAATCAAGAAATGGGCAGAGGACATGAACAGACATTTCTGCAAAGAATACATCCAAATGGCCTACAGACACATGAAAAAGTGTTCAACATCACTTGGAATCAGGGAAATACAAATCAAAACCACAGTGAGATATCACCTCACAACAATCAGAATGGCTAAAGTTAACAAGTCAGGAAATGACAGATGCTGGCAAGGATGCGGAAAAAGGGGAACCCTCCTACATTGTTGGTGGGCATGCAAGCTGGTGCAGCCACTCTGGAAAACAGTATGGCAGATCCTCAAAAAGTTGAAAATAGAGCTACCCTATGACTCAGCAATCACACTACTGGGTATTTACCCTAAAGATACAAATGTAGGGATCCAAAGGGTCATGTGCACCCAAATGTTTATAGCAGCAATGTCCACAATATCCAAACTGTAGAAAGAAACTAGATGTCCATCAACAGATGAATGGATAAAGAAGATGTGGTGTATATATATATATAATGGAATACCATGCAGTCATCAAAAAAGAAATTTTGCCATATACAATGACAGGGATGGAACTAGAGGGTATTATGCTGAGTGAAATAAGTCAATCAGAGAAAGACAATTATCACATGATCTCTCTGATATGAGGAATTTGAGAGGCAGGGCAGGGAATCATGGGGGGATAGGGAGGTAAAAAATAAAACAAGATGGGATTGGGAGGGAGACAAAACATAAGAGACTCTTAATCTCATGTCACAAACTGAGGGTTGCTGGGGGGGGTGGGTGTTGGGTGGCTGGGTTATGGACATTGGGCATGGTAGGTGCTATGGTGAGTGCTGTGAAATGTGTAAGCCTGATGGATTCACAATCCTGTACCTCTGGGGCAAATAATACATTATATGTTAATGAAAGAAAAAGAAAAAAGAAAAAAAATGGATTAAAGATCTATGTGTGTGACCTGAAACCATGAAAGTCCTAGAAGAGAGTACGAGCAGTAATTTCTCTGACAATGGCTAAAACATTTTTCTAGATATGTCTCCTGAAGCAAGGGAAATAAAAGCAAAATAATCTATTGGAACTACATGAAAATAAAAATTTCTGCACAGGTAAGGAAACAATCAACAAAACTAAAAGGCAACCTACTGAATGAATAGAAGAAGATAATGGCAAATCACATATCCAATAAAGGGTTAGTATCTTAAATATATAAAAAACATATGGAACTCAGTACCCCCCCAAAATAATCCAATTAAAAAACAGGCAAAAGACATGAAAAGACATTTTTCCAAAGAAGACATACAGTTGACCAACACATACATGAAAAAATGCTCAACATCACTCATCATCAGGGAAATGCAAACCAAACTACAATATCATTCACACCTGTCAGAATAAAAAACGAAAGAAAAGAAAAAAAAAAAAGAAGAAACAAGTGTGAGGGTATGCAAGAAAAAAGGAGCCTTCTTTCATTGTTGGTGGGAATGCAAACTGGTGCCACCACTGTGAAGAATAGTATGCAGATTCTTCAAAAATTTTAAAAGAGAACTACCCTATGATCCAATAATTGCACTACCGGGTATTTGCCCCCAAAATAGTAAAACAGTAAATGAAAGGGATATTGGTACCCCTATATTTGCTGCAGCATTATTTACAATAGCCAAATTCTGGAATCAGCTCAAGGGTCCAGCAATAGATTACTGGAAAAAAAAAGAAGTTATATCTGTATCTGTATCTATAGATATATAGATAGGTGATAGATAAATGCATACACCATGCAGCCATATAAAGGGATGAAATCTTGCCATTTACAAGGATATGGATAGAACTAGAGAGTATAATCCTAAGTGAAAAAGTCAGTCAGAGAAAGACATATAACATGACTTCACTCATATGTGAACTCTAAAAAAGCAAACAAGCAGAGGAAAAGAGAAACTAAGAAACAATCTTTTAATGATAGAGAAAAAACTGATGGTTACTAGAGGTGTGTTGGGGAAGGAGATGGGTCAAATAGCTGATGAGGATTAGAATACACTTATGATAAACATGGAGAAATGTACAGAATTGCTGAATCACTATACTGTATACTTGAAATTAATATAACACTGTATGTTAACTATAGTGAAATTAAAATAATGAATTATTTTTAAAGTGAAAAATAATTACTTCAATGTCAACAGATTAAATTTTCTAATCAATGGCCAAATGGATAAATAATAAGACCCACTGTTAGGCTGCTTAGAGAAGGCTCACTTTAGACTTAAAGAAACACATAAACTGACAATGAAGGGAAGGAAAAAATATTTAAGCAAATGGTAACCAGAACAAAAGCAGAGTAGCTATGCTTACTTAGACAAAATAGACTTTAATCTATAATTGATAAAAAGATCATTATATTGTGATAAAGGAATGAATCCATCAAGAAGATGTAACAATTGTAGAAATTCATGTACCCAACATCAGAGCACCTAAATATATAAAGCAAAATACATTGCAATAATATTTGGGACTTTAATATTCCATTCTCAACAATGGAAAGATCACACAGAGTTAATAAGAAAGTCGCATATTTGGATACTATAGACCAAACAGTCTGACAGACATATATATACAGAACATTCTGTAACAAAAGCAGAGCACACATTTTTCTCAAGCCCATGTGAGGCATTTTCTAGGATAGAACATATGTTTAGCCACAAAACAAGTCTAAGCAAATTCAAGAAGATTGAAATTATGCCAAGAATCTTCTCTTAAGACAACTGTATAAAACTGTATAGAAATCAATAACAGGAGGAAAACTGAAAAACTCAAAACTTAAAAATTAACATTCTCCTCAATAACTAATAGGTCAAAGAAAATATTAAAGAAAAGATAAAGTGTATCTTGAGACCAATAAAGTGGAAACACAACATACCAAAACATGAAATGCAGCAAAAGCAGTCCTAAAAGAGTTGATAGCAGTAAACACCTTTTTTAAGAAATAAGAGATTTCTTAAACAAAAACATAACACTGCACCTCAAAGATTTAAAAAAGAACAACAAACTAAGCCCAAAGTTAGCAAAAGGAAGGATATAATAAAGATTAGAGCAGAAACAAATGAAATAAAGAACAGAGAAAGAATAGAAAACATAAACAAAACTGAGTACTTGAAAAAAAAAAAAAAAAACCTGACAAACTTTTGGCTAGACTAACCAAGGCAAAAAGAGAACCCAAATTAACAAAATTATAAAATGGAGACATTACAACTGATACCATAGAAATAAAAAAAATCATGAGAGGATACTATGAATAATCATACCCCCACAAATAGGACAGCCCAAAAGAAATATTAGATATTCTGAGAAACATACAACTTAACTGACTGAATCAGGAAGAAACAGAATTTTTGAATAGACTTACTGCTTGTAAGAAGATTGAGTCATTAGTCAGAAATCTAATAAGAAAAGCCCAAGACCATATGGCTTCACTGGTGAATTTTACAAATCATGTAAGCAAGAATTAATGTTAATCTTTCTAAAATTCTTCTTAAAAAAATCAAAGGTAAGGGGAAGTTCCCAAACTCATAATTTTAAAAGTCCAACAATACCCTGATAAGAAAGCCCTAAAAGGACACTTTAAGAAAACTATAGACCCATATCCTTGATAGAAAACTATAGATGCAAAACTTTTCAAAATACTAGCAAGCTGAATTCTGCAGTGCATTAAAAATATTATTCACCACTATGCAGCCATCAAAGAAATGAAATCTTGCCATTTGAGATGACGTGGATGGAACTAGAGGGTATCATGCTTAGTGAAATAATTCAATCAGAGAAAGACAACTATCATATGATCTCCCTGATATGAGGAAGTGGAGATGCAACATGGGGGGTTGGGGGGTTAGGAAAAGAAGAAAAGAAACAAGATGGGATTGGCAGGGAGACAAACGATAAGTGACTCTTAATCTCACAAAACAAAGGAGGGTTGCTGTGGGGAGGGGGATAGGGAGAGGAGGGTGGGGTAATGGACATTGGGGAGGGTATGTGCTATGGTTAGTGCTGTGAAGTGTGTAAACCTGGCGATTCACAGACATGTACCCCTGGGGATAAAAATACATTATATGTTTATAAAAGATAAAAAAATTAAAAAAATATTATTCACCATGATAAAGTGGGTTTATCTCTGGGATACAAGGATGTTTCAATATACACAAATCAATAAATGTGATATCATTAATAGAATAAAGGAAAAAAATCATGTGTTTATCTCAACAGATACAGAAAAAGTATTTGACAAAATTTAACATCTGTTCATGATAAAAACTCTTTTAAAAATTGGGTATAGAAGAAACTTACCTGAACATAATAAAAGCCATACATGATGGGCCCACAGCTAACATCATACTCAGTGGTGAAAGGCTGAAAGCATTTCCTCTACAATAAGGAACAAGAGTGCCCACTCTCTTCATCCCTATTTGACATAGTACTGGAAATCCCAGCCAGAGTAATCAAACAAGAAAGAGAACGAAAAGGCATCAGAATTGAAAAGAAATAAAATTATCTCTATTTGGAGATGACATGATTTTATACAGAAAATCCTGAAGACTTCACTAAAAGACAATTAGATTTGATCAACAAATTTACTAAAGTTGTATGATACAAAATTAACATATCATAATCAGTAGCATTTCTATATACTAACAATGAATTATCTGAAAAAGAAATAAAGAAAATCACATTTATAATAACATCAAAAGCAGTAATATGCTTAGGAATAAATTTAACTGAGGAGATGAAAAATCTCTACCCTAAAACTATAAAATATTGATGAAAAAAATCAAAGACCAAACAAATAAATGGCAAGTTATCCCATGTTCATGTATTGGAAAAAAAAATTATATTGTTAAAATGTGCACCTTACCCAAAGCCATCTATACATTTAATTGCAATCCTTATCAGAATTACAATGACAATTTTCAGAGAAGTAGAAAAAACAAAGCTTAAATTTATTTGAAACCATTTGAAGAGCCTGAATAACCCAAGTAATCCTGAGAAGGAGGAATAAGGTGGGAGTCACCACACCTTCTGAATCCAAGCTATATTATAAAATATAGTAATCCAAATAGCTTGGTATCAGCATAAAAACAGATGCATAGACCAATGGATTAGAATTGAAGCTCGGAAATAAATCCATGCATATATAGTCAACTAGTATTTAACAAGAATACTCAGTGGAGAGGCACCTGGGTGGCTCATTTGCTAAACATCTGCCTTTGGCTCAGGTCATGATCCCAGGGTTCTGGGATCCAGCTCTCATCAGGCTGCCTGCTCAACAGGAAGCCTGTTTCTCCCTCTCCCACTCCCTCTGTTTGTGTTTCCTCTCTCGCTCTCAGTCTCTGTCAAATAAACAAAATCTTAAAAAAAAAAAA
Organism: Mellivora capensis; assembly: GCA_004024625.1. Classification (NCBI taxonomy): domain Eukaryota; kingdom Metazoa; phylum Chordata; class Mammalia; order Carnivora; family Mustelidae; genus Mellivora; species Mellivora capensis. The sequence continues at coordinate 64,160 of PISX010010422.1, read as the reverse complement.
AAAAAAGAATACTCAGTGGAGAAAAGATGGTCTCTTCAATAAATGGTACTGAGGGGAAACAAAAAACAACAACCCGTGTATTCACATGTAAAAGAATGGAACCAGACCCTTATCTTATGCCACTTACTTTTTTTTTTTTTTTAAATGGATTGAAGACTTAAATTTGAGGCCTGAGACAATAAAACTCCAAGAAAAAAACAGGGAAAAAAAACTCAAGGCATAAGCAAAAAAATAAAAAACAACTTGGGACTATATCAAACTAAAAAGCCTTTGTACAGAAAAAGAAATCATCAAGAAAATGAAAAGACAGCTTACAAATGGGAAAAATATTTTGAATAGATATAAGAGCTTAATATTCAAAATATATAAAAAACTCATACAACTTAATAGCAAAATAAACCACGAATCCAATTTTTAAAATTGGCAAAGGACCTGAATAGATATTTTTCTATGGAACACATATAAATGGACAACGGTATGTGAAAGGGTATGCAACATCACTAATCATCTGGGAAATGCAACTCAAAACCACAATGCCATACCATCTCACACTTGTTAGAATAACTATCACCAAAAGGACAGGAAATAATAAATAATGGCAGGATAGGGAGAACAGGAACTCTTATGCACTTTTGATGGGATTGTAATTTTTTTTACATAACATTTTTTATAATATAAAACATACTGCTTTATGTTATATTTGAAAGTTGCTAAAATAATAAATTGAAAGTTCTCACCATAAAAAATTTTATACAGCCACTATACAAGAGAATATAAAATTTCCTCAAAATTTTTAAAATAGAGCTCCCATATGACACTAAAATTCCACTTCTGGGTAGATATCTGAAGGAAATGAACACACTACATGAAAGAGATATGTGCAACACCATGGTCATCACAGCATTACTTACAATATTAAGGAAACAACCCAAGTGCCCATATATGATAAATGGGTGAAGAAAATGAGATATATATACACACTTATATATTAATGTTTATTTATATAATATATAAAATGAAATACTATTCAGTCATACAAAAGAAGGAAATCTTAACATTTTCAACAACATAGATGGACCTTAAAGGCATTATGCTAGGTGAAATCAAGTCAGAGAAAGACAAGTACTATATGATATCAATTATATGTGGAATCTAAAAAACAAGCAAACTAATGAACCCAAAACAAAGACAAAAAAATCATTCATAAGGAAAGAGACTGATTTGTGGTTACCAGAGGTGGGGGTAGAGGAACAGGATGAAAGACGTTCAAATGCCATTTACTGGTGACCAGTAGAGCAAGTACCAAGGGTGTGATGTACAACATATGGTAATTATAGCTAATACTGCTTTATGTTATATTTGAAAGTTGCTAAAATAATAAATTGAAAGTTTTCACCATAAAGAAAAAATCATTTCTTCTTTTTTTCTATTTAAGATGATAGATATTAAGTTATTGTAATCATTTCAGAAAATATCAAAGTCAAATCAATTTGCTGTATAGCTTAAACTTATACAGTGCTGTGTGTTAATTATATTTCAATATAACTATTAAAGACTGCATCAACTCATAGTTACACCCCTTTTATTCTTATTTGACAGAAATTGTTTTTTCTAGTATAATACCTATGCTTTATACTACCAATTAGATATGTAAACCAATGAATTATAACATGAAATACCCTAATAAATGAATGCTGCTCAAATAGCACTGTAAGCAACTAAAATAGTTTTGAGTTTGGGTGAGCGGATGATTTCCTGGAGTAGCTGACATTTTAGTTAGATTTATAGAGTAAGTACAAGAAATTCAATTAGAAAGAAAAGCTAATGGGCAATCCAAGTGAATAAAATAACATGTGAATAGTCCCCAAAGCTTAGGTGAGTGAGGATTAAAAATTTTTATTTAGTATAGCTAAAGCATGGCATATAGATCTAGAAATGGCAATGGGTGTAGATGGAAAACTGGAGAAGATTCAGATAAGAATAATCTTTGGTGTAGCATCAGGAGTTTTATGCTTCCCTTAAGGACAAAACTGGCAGATATAGAAAGATGTGACATGGTCAAATTTGTCTTTTAGATACATTCTGGCAACAAGAAAAAGGATGAAATAGAGAAGGAAAATGATGGAAGCAGGAAAATTAGTTAAGAGACTACTACTGTATCCAGAAGACACACAAGAGTGATTTGAACTAAGAAAATGACATTCAAATAAGTAAAACACATACAAAATTTAGTGACTTAGCAGATCCTATTGGGTCCTGCTCAAATCCCCAGTGATCTCTTTTGCTGGTTGGTAAGCCTATTTTTAAACTTTTACCAGTGTCTCCTACCTACAAACTCCACCAGAGAACTTTTTTTGCATAAATGGATCCATCTTGCCAATTACATCATCCTACAATCTACTAACATGACTGACCAATGATAGTATTTGGAGTAGAAATGGGGAGAGAGCTAGTACAAAAGCCTAGCTCTCTAGCCTCAGCAGAACTAATTACACAATGCAATTTATACTTCTTTAGCTAAAGGCTAAGCATAGACTTTAGCTAAAACTTCATGGTTTGACTTTCCCTTCCATATGGACTAAATTATGTCTCCCTCCCAAATTTGTATGTTGAAGTATTAATTCCCAATGGGACTGTATTTGAAGATAGGGCTTTTAGGGAGATAGTTATTATTTCTACTACTATTGCTACTTCTATTATTACTATTACTATTATTATATTATTATAAGTATTACTATTATGGAGATAAGGTTAAATGTGGTTATAAGGGTGGCATCATAATATGATAGAGTTGGTGTCCTTATAAGAAGAGTAAGATATCAGAGGTCATTTTCTCTCTGCACATGTGAAAAGACCATGTAAGCACACAGCAAGAAGCCAGGAAGGCCTTACCAGGAACTGAATTTGCTGGCACCTTGATTTTAGACATTTAGCTTACAGAACTTAAGAAATAAATTTATGTTGCTTAAGCCACCCTTTTGTGGCTTTTGTTATGGCAGTCTAAGAAGACTAGTATATCCCCTTTCCTATTTTTTTTTCTCCTACAAGTTTCTCCTTAAAGTATCACTTGCATGAAAATCCCCATCTCAGGCTCTTGATCTAGGAAAACTGAGTTTACAGAGTGACTTATTGGAATATTAGATTGGAGGAAAAAGTATAGGGAGACCTCTATGTTTTGGTTGTAGTATTAGATGTAGATATTGGAGAGAAACATGGAATTTGATTCTTGTTGGGTCATTAATTGAGGGGTAGTCTTTAATTTGTCAATTCACTTCCTTAGGACTCAAAGATTCTCCATCTTTAAATTGGATTACTCCGACTCAAATAAGTGGTGTTCTACTTCTTCTACTATATTATTAACATCTTTAAGTGCATTAAATAGCATCCCACCTATTTTGGTTGAAGATGCCTAGTCTGTTGAAGGTAGTAGCTGATCAGTATGTTCTTCACTTACTAATCTCACAGAAAGCAGTACAAAGAGGTCAAAGGAAGCCTTCATACATTAAGTCAATGCATATAACTTAATGTCCATTTTTAAAATTTAAATTAGATAACATAGTACATCATTGGTTTTTTATATAGTGTCCAATGACTCATTACTTGCATATAATGCCCAGTGCTCATCACATCACATGCCCTACTTAACGCCCATCACCCAGTTCCCCCATCCTCCCCACCCACCTGCCTTTCTGGAACCCTCAGTTTGTTTCCCAGAGTCAAGATCCTCTCATGGTTTGTCTCCCTCTCTTATTTCTTCCCATTCAGTTTTCCCTCTCTATCTTTATGATCCTCCACACTACTCTTTATATTCCACATATGAGTGAAATCATATGATAATTGTCTTTCCCCAGTTGACTTATTTCACTTAGTGTAATGTCCTCCAGTTCTATCCACACTGATGTAAATGGTAGGCATTCATCCTTTCTGATGGCTGAGTAATAGTCCATTGTATGTATGAACCATATCTTCTTTATCCATTTGTCTATTAAAGGACATCTCGGTTCTTGCCACAGTTTGGTTATTGTGGACATTGTTAATTTCAACATTGGGATGCAGGTGGTCCTTCTTTTTACTGTATCTTTTCACATCTATATCTTTGGGGTAAATAGCCAGTAGTACAATTGCTGGGTCATAGTATAGCTCTATTTATAACTTATTAAGGAAACTCCATACTGTTTCCCACAATGGCTGTACCAGCTTTCATTCCCATAACAGTGTAAGAGGGCTTCCCCTTTCTCCACATCCTTTTCAACACTTGTTGTTCCCTGTCTTGTTTATTTTGCCCATTCTAACTGGCATAAAGTGATATCTCGCTGTGGTTTTGATTTGTATTTCTCTGATAACAAGTGATGTGGAACATTTTTTCACGTGTCTATTGGCCTTATGGATGTTTTATTTGGAGAAATGTCTGTTTGTATCTTCAGCCCATTTCTTGACTGGATGATGATGATGATTATTATTATTATCAGTGTTGTACTTGATAAGTCTTTTTATAGATCTTGGATACCAGCCCTTTATCTGTCATGACATTTTCAAATATGTTCTCCCAGTCTGTAGGTTGCCTTTTAGTTTTGTTGACTGTTTCCTTTGCCATGCAGAAGCTGTTTATCTTGATGAGGTCTTAATAGTTCATTTTTGCCTTTGTTTCCCTTGCCTTTGGAGATGTGTCTTGCAGGAAGTTGCTGTGGCCAAGGTTGAAGAGGTTACTGCCTGTGTTCTCCTCTAGGGTTTTGATGTACTCCTGTCTCACACTGAGGTCTTTCATCCATTTTGAGTTTATGTATGATGTAAGAGAATGATCCAGTTTCATTCTTCTGCATGTGGCTGTCCAATTTTCCCAACACCATTTGTTGAAGAGACTGTCTTTTTTCCCTTTCCTTTTTTTCCCTTCCCTTTTTTCCCTTCTTTGTCAAAGATTAATTGACCATAGAGTTGAAGGTCCATTTCTGGGTTCTCTATTCTGTTCCATTGGTCTACGTGTCTGGTTTTGTGCCAGTATGATGCTGTCTTGATGATCACAGCTTTGTAACAGAGCTTACAGTCAGGCATTGAGATGCCCCAAGCTTTGGTTTTCTTTTTGAACATTCCTTTGGCTATTTGGGGTCTTTCTGGTTACACACAAATTTTAGGATGTTTGTTCCAGCTCTGTGAAAAATGTCCAATGTTATTTTGATAGGGATTGCAATTGGATGTATAGATTGCTCTGGGCAGCATAGACATTTTAACAATGTTTATTCTTCCAATCCATGAGCATGGAATATTTTTCCATCTCTTTGTGTCTTCCTCAATTCCTTTCATAAGTGTTCTGTAATTTCTATAGTACAGATCCTTTACCTCATTGGTGAGGTTTATTCCTACATATCCTATGTTTTGGGGGGCAATTATAAATGGGATCAATTCCCAGCATTGTTTCTGCTCTCTTTTTATCAAAATATGCAATTTTCTTCTTAGATAGCTGAGTTTTGATGCCCTGTGGCATCAAAAGGCTTCAGAATATGAATTAAAAATGGACCCACATTTGACCATTAATGTAAAACATCTTGAATATCATAATTCTCCTATAAGGATTGCTATGGAATCATTCAGAACTTTAGTTAACTCATAACCAAGATTATGATGGTTATATATACAAGTGAATTAATCATGGTAAGAACCAACAAATAGAGCCAAACTATTTTTAATAAGCATTTGTAAAATGCATACATTGTTTTGTGACACAAATTATGTGACACAAAATTTGGCATGCTCTTTTCTAGGAGGTCAATAGTTGGTAACTGAAGTTGTCACAAAAACAGACTTAGCAAAACCTGAATGTCCATACATTTCTGAAAAGGAACTCCACAAGTTTTAGTACCTTCTTATATTTATGTGCTTAGAGCAACTAATTCTTTAAAGAAAAACTCATTCCCTTGCATACACGTGCATTTTGCATAAGAAGTTTTAGACTCTTTATAAATAAAGTCTTTGTGAAATAAGCCAATGGTCCTTCTCAGGTACACTTATTATGAAAGAAAAGATGAACTTACACAAGCTAGATTTCTTTCAAGTACTTGACAAAGACAATTGTATTTTAATAAGAATTGTGAAAAAAGGGAACATTTTGTGAAATCACCAGTAAAGCTTTGAGTGGTAGAGTATGAGGTCCTTTTGACCTTTTCCCTACCAAAATCTTGAATTATCTCTCTGTTGTAGTGATCAAGAGAATAAATTAAAGTTATATCTGTGACTATGTTGGCTTAGAAATTAATGATAACTTCAAACAATTGCTTGGTTCAAATAATGTTGCTAAGAATAATATGGCTCTGAGTGGTCTTCAGTTATTTTGACCTCATTCTTTCAAATTATTTTTCAAAGTGAAGAGGACTATAGAACAACCTATGGCAGAGGACACTTATAATAAGAAAAACAGAGCACTAGAGAGAAAATAAAAAAGTAGAGATTCTCGGCCAATTCAGCCACTTACTTACAACATTCATTTCATGAAATATGTTTCCTTGTCTATAAAATAAATCTAGAAAACTCCCAGTTATGACAAGGGAAAAATGCAATTACTAAACATGAAAATGGCTAGTGAAAATAAATTACTACACCAAAGCATAAACACTGTTATTATCATTATCTTTATCAACTGCTGAGTTTCTGAAGTGTCCACCAAAGAAAGCAGTTGGTCAAGCAAAGATGAGTTTGTTACTTATTGCAGTAATGGACAATACCACTGACAATCTTAATAGTATCTCCAAAAGATAATTAGTGGGATTTATAAAGATTAGCTTTGATTAAGGTGGATCTTTCAATGCAGTATTCTCAAATTCATGATATAACAATAGAATTGATAGAGTGATAAGGGTTTTGCAGGTGTCTTGATGAGTAACCATTGATTTGTTAAGAGAATGGTTTCCCTAGTTGCGTGATCCATTGCCCTGAGAAGTCAGGCCAATGGAACAGTTTATTATTTGCATAAATAGATTTTTAGGAAGTTTCTGAAACAAACAATAATGTTATTACAATATTATCTTCGTGGGAAAGAATTTCCTGAGAAAGTAAAATCATGTCAATTTCAATAGTGTCATTTTTTGATCCTATTAACTTTGTGTTTGCATGAAGTTTATCATCACAATTATTCAGTTAAGTAAATGTTATTAAGTATGAGATAGGCTGAGGCATTCATCTACTTGATGCTGTACATATCAAATTTTATTTAATTCTAACAGTTATGGTGTTATTTTCACCATTTTAAAGCTCCAGAAGGTAAAGTTATGACCCTTGTTCAATGTTACAAATCCTGATTCCTCTAATCAGAAAGCAAACAAATACATTCATACAAGCACACACACACTCAGAAAACAAAATAAACCATTATTTGATAAGGCACTAAACTTTTAAAAACATGTATTTGCTCTCCCATTAGTTTATTTAGGATGAGGTTGTAAATGGGTGTTCACTTCAATCCAGGAATGCTAGAGACACAGACTGGATTACTACTTGCTAGCAACCCAGGAGGATGCTGAAAAAACTGTGAAATAGTTTAATTTTTTTGACTTAGGGGAGCCTACTCCTTTGGTTGAGCAACTAACTTTGGCTCAGGTCAGGGGCTTGGGGTCCTGGGATCTACCCCGGGTGGGGCTCAACATACAGCAGGGAATCTGCTCCTCCCTCTGCCCCCCACCCCCTGCGAGCCCCTGCCACCCCTGCCCTGATTCTCTCTCTCTCAAATAAAGAAAAAAAAATCTTTTTGACTCCTAAAAAAAATCTTTTGACTCTTAAAAAAAAATCTTTTGACTCTTACTCAAGTTCTTAGAAAGTGAAGACAGTTACAAAATTGACTTGAAATTCTATTGTTATGACAATAGTGGGAAAATACAGATTAAAAGCTACAAATATGTTCATTAGTGGCTCTTTAGCACATGAGCAGCATAATATTCAGTGAGTTAAAGGCAGCAGGATGTGTTGAAAAGTACTGCCTGTGTAGGAAATGTGAAAGTCTTCATCAGGCTCTAAACTGGGAACAAAAACTCAGACTTGGGTAAGCTCCATGCACAAATTCTAGTGACTACCTCACTCTCTAATCCAAGTATCTTCTCATAAATAGAATTATTACTAAGAAGAGGGAAAAACATAAAGATCAAGAATAAATGTGACTCATATTTTAAAGACTGTTATTTAACAAAGAGCAATATATTTCAAATTCATGAGTTCATATATATTTTATTTATGGTTAATTCATGCAAATGATGAATTAAAATTAATTTAAAAGAGAAAATATCTCTATGAAATGTTTTATAACTCATTGGTTTGATCTTTATTTGTATTCCATTCAGGAAAAGTTTTTCTATATCCATGAAAAATAAACATTTTGATTACAGAAATCTAGAAGTTTTTACTATACTAATTACTGCTTATAATTAAGCAAGCTTGTTTAAGAACTTACCTGAGTAAGATGATAGTTATGTGTCAACTGATTTTGAGAAAATTTGTGAACTATAAAAGGACCATATAAAATATAAAGTGAAAATAAAACTGAAAATCTGTTGTTGAATTTGCACATCAAGCGGAGTAAGAACAATTTTAGTTTTCTATATTTAGAGATACACTGAGAGAAAATCAAAGAGCAATTAGGAATATCACCAAAGTTATAAAAATCCATTACTTAAAAGTGTTCATTATATAAAACCAAGAGATGCTCTCTTTGTGCTGCAAAATAATATATTCTTTTTGTGAATACAGAAGATACAATATCTTAAAGGCATATATTTTCCTAATTTTGATATTTGTGAAAATATTATAAATTATTTTTTATAGTAACAGAAAAGGTGATCACTAAGATTATTTATCATATGTCTGTGATAGCAAAGAGCTGTGTATTTTATGTGGTCAGGAAGAGAGAACTATAGTGAAAATCTACTTTGGATTATCAGAACATCTTTAAGGAAAGCATTTGATAACAAGAGTAATATAAAATGTATCAGGAATACAAATAATACATTTGGCTTAGAGAAATACTAAAATAAGTTTTGCTCTGCTTTTTCATTTTTTTGTGTGTGCATTGTGTTTCTAGCTCTGTAAGGGGGAAATTTAATCTTTTAAGTGTAATTCAACTAATTCAAGTTTCATTTATATACATAAGATAAGAGAAAGCAGGGATAAAGCAATGGTTTTCAACTAAGTGACCCTTACTTATAGATATGATGTAAGTAGTTATGGATCAACACAGTATGTGAAAACTTACAGAAGCTTAATATAATTAATGAATTTACATTCAAACAGTGGAATAAAAATTCTAAAATTACTAATGGTGTCTGTGACAGGCTTACATGTATACAGGGGGTTTTTCTTCTTTTTGCCTTTTACATGTATTTCAACCTTTGGTATTCTGGTAACTATTTTTAAATTTAAATTTTAAATTTTAATTTAATTTTGTTTATTTAAAAATATAAAAATAAGTAAAAATAAAAAATATAAATCCCTGACCATTTAGGGATTCCATTCCATTAGGTAATTCCATTTAGGAATAACATAAAAGATTAAATCAATTAATAAATTTATTAAATAAGAGTAAATTTATAAAATAAGCATGAGTAGGATGAATAAGCAAAAGAAAGAAAACATAAATGATAAAAACATCCTTGGTGAGAAAATTTGGCTAAATATATAAACACAAATAAAATATACTTAATATAGTGGCATTATTTTTGGTTTTTGATTTTTACTTATTTTAAATTTTAAAATTAAAATAATTTATTTTAAATTTTAAAAATCATTAATTATTATACCATTTTATAGTTACACTTGTTGCTTTTCTACATTCTTCCAGTTTTGGTATTTTAAAACCATGCACACAAATTCTGTTTCTTCTCTCTACATTCTACTTCACACTATAATATTTCTTAACTTCAACTACCATTCATGAAGAAACAGAATGAATGTATTTGCATTTTTAACACACTTTTGGACAGAAACAGTTTTTCAGAGAGGCCAAAGACCTCGAGGGGCTCTCTCTTATTTAGTGTGTTGGTTTTGGTCAAACATGGGCTGCTGAGTTTCAGTGCCAGTTACAACTAGGCATTACTTTAGTATATCTGTGGGAGAGAATTAAACTTGGTAGCATTTGTAAACATTTTTAAGTTGTTTTTAAATTGTTTTTGTTTTTAAAACCTGTAACTGTTTCTGAGGATTCTAAAAGTTTCATGAATAAGGCAAAAGTCAGAACACTCAATAATGACATACTACATACAGACTTCATATTATTAGTCATGACTTCTGTTCTCAAGGGAAATTACAAGGTCAGTACATTATAGTGTCACATTTAGCTTGATAATTTTAAGTATTTTTGACAGACTGTTTATGAATCTAATTAGACAGGTATTGTTTCTAATTTTACAATATAACTGACAAAGATTTTTATTATGAGAAGCTGAAAATTCAGCTCTATACTTGTTTTTTGTTGTTCTGGTTGTTTGGCTTTCATTAAAGACACTTTCCTTCCTTGTTTTCAACCTGAGACCATACCTTTCAGTTGGCTTTTGGAAGTATACGCTCTGTGACTTCCAGATATGCAGGACATCCACTTTTTTCCCTTGAAATTTTTTTCAATACTTCAAAGTGCTTAATCATTCAATTATTTAAACAAAGAAATAAAAATATTGAAGATAAAGAGATTTATGCCTTAAAACTCAATCTCAAGTTTCAGATTTGAATTTGAATATTTAGTCTATCTCTGATGCCAAAATAAAATTCTTGTGTTATTCTTTAGGAACAAGTTTTTATCATGTCTCTGAATTTAATAAACATGATTTCTCCTCCAAACAAATGTTTTTTGCTAATGGAGTAAAGGCAGCCACTTGCTGCTTCTCTTTTACTTGCTGCTATGAGTATTTGTTTATTTCTAGAGTAAAGATTTGTGGCATTCCTATCTATGAAGACAATCTGGTTCTCCGATCACTTTCTAACTTTGTAACACTGGTAAATTCACTCAATTTCTCCTAATCTGTTTTTTCTTCTTTTTTAAATTAGTTAAATGGGTATGATCATAGGACATGTAAACTTTGCAGGGTGGTTATAGGATTTAAGATAATATATGTTAAGCTCTTAGCAGAGGGTTCAGAAAATGTGAGTAGTTTATTAGTACTAACTATAATATTAGATATGTAATAAATTCCTTTTTTTTAAGATTTTATTTATTTGACAGACAGAGATCACAAGTAGGCAGAGAGGCAGGCAGAGAGAGAGGAGGAAGCAGGTTCCCTGCTGAGCAGATAGCCTGATGCGGGGCTCAATCCCAGGACCCTGAGATCATGACCTGAGCCGAAGGCAGAGGCTTTAACCCACTGAGCCAACCAGGCACCCCTAGATATGTAATAAATAGTTCATTTATTGATATGTGATTTATTCACTGCTTTTGTGTTAGGTAGTGATAAATCCAGTAAAGGTAAGATATAGTCAATCAAAAGAGAGATAAGAAGCCCCAAAACGACAGCATTGCTGACTTAACAAATTTTTCTGGAGCTCACCATGACACAGCTACATGGGAGCAATCAAAGACACAGATCACTTATCACATGCCAACAACAACAACAACAACAAATCAGACTCAGCATTTGACCCATCTATGCATTTTGTTTTTAATTTATCAAACATTTAACTGATAGGTTGAATCATTTTGTCTTCTAGATGCTTTGTTTTAATGTAGTCATGCTTACAGTCATTTCTAAATTTAAGTTCTTTCATATCTGTAGGATTTTAGTTGGAAAGTCAGAGTGTTGGCTACCATTAGAGGGGAGGGGGGTAGGGGGATGGGTGAGCCTGGTGGTGGGTATTAAGGAGGGCAGTATTGCATGGAGCACTGGGTGTTATACAGAAAACTTGTTGAAAACCAAGTTTTCATGCTTAAAAGCAATCCTTCTAAAGTCATAATGCCCACTGCCTACCATATACAAAATAATAAATGATGCATGATCAATATGATAAATATTTGTGTAATAATGATCAACTACAAGATTTCATAATAGTGGTTGTAAGAAAAAATGAAATTTTAAAAATCTGTCAAACAACACAAATAACATGTTCACATTTTTTAAAAAAACCTTTTATCCTCATAGCTTCTGACCAATTTTCTACTATGTTGATATATTAACAGCTGATACACAGGTCTTTAAAAAATCAGTATACAATGAGATTTGAAACTGAAAGCTATAAATTTTTCAGCAAACTAGTAACAGCTTCTACATAAGAGCTAGTCATAATGCTTTAGGTAATTATTATCAAGCTTCTAATCATAGGTTAAAGATCCCCATCTTCATCAATTCACAGAAGAAACTAATAGAGATATGGTAGTGTGCATTCTCTAAACATAGTTAAGAAATAGACTGAAGCACAAACACTCAACTTCAGTGCAATTAACAATATAGTAACCTCTGGATCAGGAAAGTTTAAAGTCAATAGCTGAGAACCACCTGAATGTACAGAGATTGATTTTACTTGCTCTGGACTATAGGGGAATGATTGATCTAAGCTTTATTTTGTGCTAGCCTTTTCTCTATTGCAAGCCTAATGAGGCATAAGGGGTGAAGTGAAAATGGAAACAATAGAAATAGATTTGTGTCTGCACGGGGCCAATGAGACAGTGATGAAATACAAAATTAATCCCACCAGCTATTTGGTATCAAAATGCTATACTCTCAAATGTCTAGAAACTTTTTCCAAAATCATTATTACTTTTTTACATTTTAGCAGTTCAATTATCTTTGATCAAACATGTTGCAAATGAGTATCTTCTATGAACCTGGAACTGGTAGGAGATTTTATTTAATACATTTTACAGAAGAGTCATTAAAATTGAACATTCTGTTGCCAGAAAATATAAAAATGTACTCTTCACTGTCTGCTATAAACATTTGTAAGAATCAATTCTGTTGGTAAATACTTGTTTTGATGATTTATTGGAGAGGTTAAAAATAAATGATATTTGGAGAATCATGGAAACTAGTAGGTCTAAGACTCCATTGGGATCATATAGGCTCTCAAACCATAAGCAGATGATACCTTGAGATTTGAAACTAGACATGTTTACAACTAGAAAAGTACATTTAAGTGGTTTTGTGGAGATAGTAGTTAATATGTAAATACAACATTTCCTGAAAGAAAAAATGCATTAAATGTAATTGGTCACAAATAAAGAGAGATTTGATGTGGCTAATAAAAATTGTTGCATTTGTCTCTGGAGTGTAATTTTATAAACATAAACTACATTATTTTATTCATTCAATAAACATCATGTTTCCTCCTCCTTCAGTTAATTAACTTCCACTCAGCTTACAGAATTCAGCTTATATAATATTTCATCAAAGCAATTTTTTCAGACCTTTTAATGTTAGATCCATCCTGCATTTTATATCCTTATTATTTTCTCTCTTTCCTTGACCTTACAATAGTAGTAAAGATAAATAATTATGTGACAAATTTAAACACACATATACATACCTACACACAGAATGAGGGAAAAAAAAAACATTTTCCTTATTTACATCTATACCTCCAGCAGCAAGAACTGGGCCTTTCACTTAATAAACACTAAATTAACTCTGTATTATCAGTAAGTGAGTAAATCTGCCAGGTATAATTATAGGCACTAAAGTTAGAGTGTCAAATAAGGTATGGGCATGTCCTCAGGAAGAGTAGATGCTGAGAGAGAGTGAGGCAAGTATATGAACAAGTATAGTTCAATGAAAGCATGAAGGTGAAGGGATCCATCGGACTTCAGTTTACAGGGAAGTCTGAGGGGACAAGACGAAACTCCGTGAAAAGGAGAGAAAGCAGGCATTCCTGGCTGAGGAATTCACAGGATCCCTTGCATGGTATGCAGGCATATGAACCTTTTAACACTGGGTTCATCTGGAAATGCAAAAGGAGATGGAGCTAAAAGTTAACTGAAGAATTAGACCTGTGAAATGAGAGAAAGGGATGCAGGATCAGGCAGGGAAATGAAAACTGCAATACAAACCTGGCAAAGTCTCTGACAGACTAACATGGAGCCTGGAGCAAAGATTCCTAGTTAGAGGGTCCTGCAACAGGTGGAGGTGGTCAGGTACTGGCCACCATCTTATTCAACCACTGACTCACCCAGAAGAGTCTGACTCCTCTCAAAAGCTGAGGCAGACAGGAGGTGCAGCTGGGCAATCCACACACATGGCAGTGACGCCTCCCTTGGAAGGACTCCCTATCTAGCCTTAAGCCTGACTGGTGCAGGCAGCAACTGTCTGTTCCATACACATTCAGGGTATGCACGTTAGGACAGAGCAAGGCATGAGGAGGGGCCAGAGAGAGGACTTGAAGGGCTTGTGCAGGTCTCAGGATTTTGGATTTTATCCCATAGGCAGTGAGGGTCACTGGAAAGTTTTAAGTAAGGAAGCAATGGGATTTGCAGATTTACATTCTAAATCTTCTCTACAGCACTGAAATAAAACCTGAATGCAGGGCCATTGGTGAGTAGGTGCTGGAGAAGCCCCTGCGAAAGCGTGAACAGAGAGCCTGATGTAGAAATGGGGGGCAGGAGAGAATTAGAGAGGCTCTAAGTAGGCAGGCACTTCTGTCTGTGATGATGGATTAGACTTGAGGAGTCAGAGCAAGGAGGCTGGGACACCTTCTCATTTTCTAGGACATAAAATTTCTGTATGCTCTGAGAATAAGCTTTAAAGGAAATAATAAAATGAGGCTCACTGCAAACTTCTACCACGCAAAAAGTTAAGTTGTCTAATTATCACAGCCAGATCCTTGATCATCTCCCTGTAATCTAGCTCTTGCTGTGATTACACAGCACCATGTCTCAGGCTGGTGCCAATCGTCAAACAAAGAAAAACAGACTATTCAATGTGATTTGGAGCATGGGGGTGGGGAGTCCCAGGATCTCAGTCTCAAAGAGAAGCCATAGACTGGTGGGTAGAGAATGTAAATGCACAGAGGTAAATATTTAAAATAATAAAAACACAAGAAAACAAGCAAAGACACCCCCACCACACAAACACATAAAATGGATTGCTATGTGTCATATTTATTGGCACTGAATTTGAAAGCAAAACGAAATGCCAACAATTAATATTAGGTTATAATGTTATTTAAACTAAATATTTAATGAAGCCTTTATATACAGAGTACCCATGTGAATTAAATATGCATATAAGTCCATTTTTTCCCTGATTCCAGGATACTTATCCAGCATCATTCTAAAAAAGAAAAAAGGCATATTTACACCTCTGATTTTACTTATATATTTTTTGGTGCTTCTTCCTTCCTCTGTCCTCAAATTTTTACTCATTCAACAGTGTTGAGCCCAAATTTCACATTTTCTTGGTGTTTGTCTCTCATGTTCTCCCATGGAATGAACCAATTATTTATTTATGTCTGCCTCTTCCATGGACATTTACACATACAGATATGCATGTGGATATGGATGTACATGTAGATATTTAAAAAATTCTCAAAAAATTCACTGTTGTAGTTCCTGGGTCTAGCAACACATTTTGAGAAATTACTAAATAATTTCAATTAATTTTATTCATTGGAGATTGTCACTTGATCATATTAAGTAGTATAAAAAACTATGAATGAAATATAATGTAAAGATAGAGGGGGAAAAGAAAATAAGAACAGAGAAAGATTTTGCTGTTCTTATTACAGAGTTTGGAAATCCTTTCCTCTGACTTAACATGTCTAAAACCTATAAATCCCTTAAGATTAAATAAAGACAAAGCTTTCTTTGGGACGCCTGGGTGGTTCAGTTGGTTAACTGTCTGTCTTCGGCTCAGATCATGATCTCAGGGTCCTAGAATTGAGTCCCACATCAGGCTCCTTGCTCAGTGGAGAGCCTGCTTCTCCCTCTGCCTGCTGCTCCCCCTGCTTGAGCTTTGTCTCTGACAAATAAATAAAATCTTTAAAAAAAAAAGACAAAGCTTTCTTCAAAATTTTTTCTAGCTTCCTACTCAGATTGAAATAATTCTTTAAACTGCCATATAATTTCAAGTTTTTTCTATCTCAATAATGCTGTCTCCATTGTTACTTATATTTCTCTGTGTGTACATGTAAATCTTACTTACAATAAATAGTCTCTTTTCTTGGTAGTTTGGATCATAAAACCTTTGAAAGCAGGTTTCTTAGAGAATCCATTTGTTTGTTCCCAACAGTGTCTAGTACAATGTGCCGTGATATTTGTCCTAAGTATTTGAGGAATGCATTAATGAAATCTAATTTTCTCTATTGGAGTATTTCCCAACATAAGATGATATCTAAAATTGGGTCTTCCAACCCCAGCAGTATTGACATTTTGGGCTTTCCTAAAGATCTCTCTGATCATTTGGAATTTGTGGACTGACCTGTGTCATTGTACAAAGTTTAGTAGCACCTCTGCCTCTATCAACTAGATGACAGTAATTCCCAAATTCCTCTATACTTGTGACAGTAACCAATGTCTCCAGACATTGTCACCTGTTCTCTGTAGAGTAGGCAAAATTGTTGAGAGCAACTGATTAAAAAGAAGAAACTACAATTATATAATACTTTCAATTTAGACAGGCAATAATCATTCATTGACCCTAGTATCGTGCAGGGGACATGTAAATAATGGGGTGGGGGCATGATATCTATTGCCAGTAGGTATTTACCTGAAAAATGAGAAAATATGAAGGACACAGAAACTCAATTTGAGAACACTGTAGCTATACATTTTTAAACAGGAAACATTTTTGATAGTGATATAACTGACATAAATATTTTCAGGGTCAAATGAAGAGCTATGTGACTAGATTTATTTGTATGTTAAAGAAAGCAAAATCTATTCCTGACCTGTGTAAACCATCAACCCATATGGAAGAATATAAGTGTGAGCACTCAGCACTAAAGGATAATATTTTGAATATATTCATATTACATATATGTAATTTTTTAAAGATTTTTATTTATTTATTTGGCAGACTGAGATAAGAAGTAGGCAGAGATGCAGGCAGAGAGAGAGGAGGAAGCAGGCTTCCTGCTGAGCAGAGAGCCCGATGCGGGGCTCGATCCCAGGACCCTGAGATCATGACCTGAGCTGAAGGCAGCGGCTTTAACCCACTGAGCCACCCAGGTGCCCCTATATATATAATTTTGAGATTTAGCATCTTGCTTCATCCCTTGCTGTATAATTGGATGGTTTCTTCCATTAGTAATCTGAATGATTTATTTTATTTATCAAATACTCACTAAGCACCGTTTTTTTTTTTTTCAGAACTACTGTTAGCAGCATACAGTTAGATAAATATGACCATGGTTCTCAAGGAGCTTATATTTAGTGGAAATAAGTTATCCTATAAAACAAAGTAGCAATATAATGTACTTAGTTCCATGATACAGTGAAAACATTGTAGAGGTGTAGAAAAGACACTTTTCACTCAGTCATAAAGACAGTGCAGGAGATACCTGATAGTTTTTAAGCAAAAGAGTGATATAGTTATGAAGGTGTTGTAGATAAAGCTTCAGCACTGGAGGCAAGGAAACCACTCCAAAGCTTTTTAAAATAATCTAGATAAGATATGTTAAGGGCTGAAATAGGCCAGTGGTAGAAAGCTGGGTAAAAAGACAAGACAAACTTAAGAAATATTTAGAAAAAAATATCATTAGATTTTCATTAATGACATGATGTAAAGTTTGGGGACATAAAGGATTTAGATTGTCTCCCCAGATTTTAGCTGTAGCAGACTAAGTAGTTAGGTGTACCACTAATTAATAGGAGAAAAAGATTTAGGGGGAAAAGATTATGGATTCCTTGAATCTCTATTGGCAATAGTGCACATGACTGATGCATTTTACCTGGTCTAGATTTAGGACACTTAGAAGCAGAAAAGACAAATATTAAGAGTATTTCAAGGTTAGGGTGGCTTTTTGTTTTCTTCCCTCAGATGGGTATAGTAGAATGGATGGAGATTGGAGAGATTTCAGAGTGATGGTGAAAAGATCTGCTAGGTGATGAATCAAGGGTCTTAGGCTGTATAGAAAAATGAAATAATAAATCTCCTTTTAGATCCTGAGAGGATTTTGGGACCCACTGATCAATACAATGGAAGTTTATAGAATTTCATAGAGTGTACACACACTATATGTTGTGATATAAAAGGTTTGGATGGGAAAGCAATTATTTTTTCAGCAAGTGAGGCATTAAATTCAAGATTTATGATTTATAACAGTATTAGGTGGCAACAAGATTTCGGCTAACATCATGGGTGTGAGCAAGAAATGGAGTCAAAGTAGTCAGGAAATAGAAGATATTGTTTGAATAAAAAAAAAAAAACACATGTAAGCTTTGCACTAAGCTAGTGTTGTGGCAGGACTTAGAGTTTAAAAAATTAGTATCAGTGTTTTCAATGACCAACCAGATCTTCAGTATAAAAAGGAGTGGAAAAACAATATGGAGAGGACTTCCAAAGAAAATGATAGTTGTGTTTATTCCCTCAGTAAGAGAAATAATTTAGAACTTGCACTCAGCATTGAAGAAGTATTCAAGGAACGTCTTTGAGGGAAAAATATCTTCCATTTGAGAGAATGACAAACTTCTCAAGGGCTGAAAAAAAATCACAGGAAGAATCGAAACTGAAGCAATACTTCCTCACTGATATGTACTAACATTGATTTCACTATTTCACATTCACTTAAGTGCTGTTTGGGAGCTACTATATAAAGAAACTGTCAGAATGTTTTTTAAAATAAAACTTAAGACTCAGAAAGCACAATAAAATTCAATTTGTCCTGATCAAAAAACAAAGCAGATTTAATGAGAAATTTTGTCATAAATAATAGAGAAGAGTGTCCAAGTTTCATGGTGCAATTTTCTTATAAAATATTTAAGTCTTTTTTTCCTAAGGTTTATGTAAAGATCATCAAAACTCCATTTGAGTATACTTCTGTGTTTCACTGAACTGGGTTGCTTCTCTAGTAATAAACTTATTTTAAGATCCTTGGGATCAATAAATAGTTGAAATGTTAGGAATATTTCAAGGCATGGGAGATAATCAAAATGAAGACATTAACTAGAGGAAGCATTAAAGCAATTAACTGAATGTGCGTGGGACAAGCAAGTGAGAACAGATTAAAATAGACTTTATAGCTAAGAGAGTGTACTCATATCTACAGTCTTTAAATAACACAAATTATTGGCAGGTTGATAAAGGTAACTGAGTTAATATAGCTATGAAAATATAATGCAGTTTGACAGAAGACCACATTTTACACTAGTCTTGTGGACAGTGTATGATCCTGGCATATTTTTCCAAAACTCAAGAATGGTATTCAAGGGGTGCCTGGGTGGCTCAGTGGGTTAAAGCCTCTGCCTTTGACTTGGGTCATGATCCAGGTCCTGGGATCGAGCCCCACACTGGGCTCTCTGCTAAGCAGGGAACCTGCTTCCCCCTCTCATTGCCTGCCTCTCTGCCTAACTTGTGATCTTTGTCTGTCAAATAAATAAATAAAATCTAAAAAAAAAAAAAGAATGGTATTCAAAACCCAGTTGCTCTAAATAGTCATAGCTTTACAATTTTATTTATTCATTTGTTTATTTAATCCTTCCGAAGAGCCCATGAAATAGAGCCAGTAGCATTCCTATCACATAGCTTGAAAAAGAGAGTTTTCATGATTTTTCCAAGGTACACAATTAGAAGTTCCAAGATTAAATCCAGGTTTTATTATTTCAGTTGAAGCCCAAACTAATGAACACCTTGCTTATGTTATGCTTAAACCTCAGCAGTTCTTTGCAGTTAACATTTTGCCAACTTACATTTTTATTCTTTTTATAATCATATTAACACTAGGAAAGCTCACCACTACATCAAGAAGAGAAAGAAGATGGTAGAAAGTAAGAAAATGAAACAATAGATTTACCTATAAAACATCTCTTCACAGACTCATTTTAAGATGTTTAATCCACAAAAAGGGGGATACAATTTTATTGGAGAACTCAGATCAGACCTTCACAATCTCTAACTGCTCTGTCATGAGGAAAAGATTCCGCACTCAGAACACTTGGAAGCCCTTTTTTCTTATGCTATTAGTTATTTCATTCAATATATATTTATTGAGCCCCTATGTGTCAAATAATAAACAAATGTCCCTTACATTCATTTTTACAAGGGAAGGATACAGAGACAATAAAGAATATGGATAACTAATACATATATGTGAGCCAGTGATAAGTGTATGGGAGGAATATAAAGGAGAATAAGTAGGATTGAAAGGTGGTGTTGCAATTTTTTAAAAAAGGGCAAATCTTAATGAAAATGTGACATTTACTCGAAGACCTAAAGGAGTTGGGGTAATGAGTCATACACCACCGATGAGTAGAAAAGATTATAAGCAGAGAAATCAGCAAACACTAAGGTCCTAAAGCCGGGGTGCCTTTTACATCCTGAGGAGAGGAGGACAGGATCGAGGCAAGAGTAACAGAAAACAAGACAGAGCTATGTGTGAGAGGGAACAAGCCACATCTCATACGGCCTCTCACAGCCCATTTTCATGAATTTGTCTTTTTACTCAGAGATAGGAAATTATGATGGTTTTGGGCTGGAGTAGCACAATCTAACATATTTTAGCAGGCTTCTTTTGTTTAGAACAGACTCAAGGGAGCAAGGGCATAAGGAAAGAGCTAAAAGCTGCAGCAAGAACCCAAGCAAGTCATGCTGATGTTTCAGATTAGAGTCAGCGAAGACAAAGAACAGCTGGACTCTGCATAAACTGTGAAGGTTGAGTTATCAGGGCTGGATAAGGGATTGCACATATGTTCTAAGAGAAAGAAGTAAAAACTGACTATATTTTTTTGGCTTGAAGAATTAGGATGAAGCTACTATTAAATGAGAGGGTTAAAGATAAAGGACTATTATTTAGGCTCCGAGTGCTTCTTGCCAATAGTAATACTTTAGAATCACCTGCCTTTTTGTGTCTTGGTTTTTGGTCTTTTTATTGTAGGTTTGGTGCCAAGTTATATCAAATCATCTCATGCATTATGTCCATTAATAATGAATATCCCCATTCTTTTCACATTTTTCAGTATGATTGTATAATAAATGAGTAATGGTATTTTAACTCATGTTTGCTTTTGCAGTTTGAAAAGGCTATGATAATTTTAGTCTCATCAGCAAATCAGCCTCTCTCAGTCATAATTATCATTCTCTTTATTTTATCCATCAATTTAGCAATTTTAGGAGACTAGTGAAATGTTAACTTGCTAATTTTAAGTTTCCTGAACTTCCCAAGTAAGAAGATGCATAGAAGGATACAGATAGCTTGGCAATATGTTACAATGTGCTCACCTTTTTTTTTCTCTTTTTGTCTACATTAAAGAATGATGAGCTTTGGCAATAATATTCTAAATGACTCTAGTTATGAACAAGAAGGAAGCAAATGACATAGATAAAAGACTGAAGACACTGAAGTTAAGTTATCCCCATCCATTATTGAAGAGCTGAATCTTTAGGTGGAGTCACATAATCTAGCTGATCCTCAGCTTTCATTATTATTACCATGCATTTGTTGAGCATTTTTAATTACTAAGATAATAAAAGCAAAATATCTCATGACACCTGAAAAATACAAAGGGCTAAACTAAAGTTAGCTTATAATTCTCACAGCTTCAAAAAGCACAGACCCAACAAATGTAAAAAGATTTAGATACCTGAAAAAAAAAAAAAGTAAAAAGATAGGTGGTTTATAACCTCAGGTATGAACCACTTATACTCAATTCCTATTCTTTATACTTCTTTATGTTTCATGAAAGCTATTCACTCCCCAATATAAATCATTTCACAAATGCCATTTCTACATGTTTTGAGACATAACTCTTGCATTTACAACTTTTAGCACAACTATTTGGCCATGAGCCATCATAAAAATGAGGTAAATGGCAAAGAATGTTCACTACCAGTTACTCTCATCATGTTAAACAATCACAGGCACTTTGTTTTCATAGTCTATCTTTTTTTTTTTTTAGATTTATTTATTTTAGAGAGGAAGTGAGTGTGCAACATGAATAGGGGTGGGGAGGCAGGGGAAGAAGGAGAGACTCTCAAGCAGGCTCTTTGATGAGCACAGAGCCCCACATGGGGCTTGATCTCACCATCCCGAGATCATGATCTAAGCCGGATCCAAAGTCTGACCCTCAACTGACTGTACCACTCAGGTGTCCCTTTATTCTATCTTTTTTTTCTTAACCTGAAAATTATTCCATGTTATTAAAAAATTAACTATGTGAAGAGGGCAGGCAGACTGAAGAAACTAAAAATGTATGTACATATGTATTTGTGCAGCACTGTACTTTCAATGATTGGGGAACAAAATAGTATTGTAGAAGGTATAGTAAATATAAATCACTCAGCTATAATAATGAAATGTACTTTTACAATTTTACTATATCAGAACAGAAATTACTAGTACAGAAACCAGAAAACAAATGTGATTTTCTATTTCTATGACAGATTTTATATTGTAGGATTCAGGCAAACACAGGAATACATTCCTTAAATCTATGTAATGTTAAGTTATAAGTAGGTATTAGAGGACAGACTGAGAAATATCATGAAAATTTTAAGTCATTTTTCAGATTCATTTATGTATTATTTTCTACAAAATGTTAAAAACTAAGGTATTTACTTCTCAATAACAATGCTGCTAAAAAGTTTGATAAAGTAGTTTTGACAAAATCAGGCCAAAAGAGCCATATAAGATCACTGTAATATTTACTATTTGTTTCTTCTAGCCACAAGAGTTTTTAATAATGATACTAATTTTTAAGTGCTCCCAAAAGTTACTTTCCAAAATGTACACACCTTGAATTAAATTTAAGTCAATATTATATTTATAACTTACAAATATACAACTTAAATTCTACACTTATGTCAGCTTGAAAAATTTGACCAAAACTTATCCCATCACTGGAATCTACATAATCATTATCAGAAAAGTTGTTAATAGATATGAATACAAGTATGTTAAAAAGAGCAATTGCTGTCATTTCATCCTAAGTTTTTTCTCATTTTTTCATTGCAAAAGCTATTTAAAAGATACCCAGACATCTTTTCTTCAAAACTATGTTCCATAAAACTAGAGTCCATTCACTATCTGGTATTAAATTCACATTTTAGATTGAGCAACTATTCATTACTAAAGGCAAAATATATGTTGGTGAAGTAATACATTTTTTTAGTATTATCAACTTACATATTTAAACAACTTAGCTGATTTTTTCCACTTTAACTCAGCATCTCATTATAAATAAATAATTTTGAATAGAAAGTGATGTACAAAGAACATGAAAACCCTGCACAGTAATAAGAATAAATACAGAAAGATGCTTAAGAGAAAAACAAACATGAAAGGCAGAGTTTTCTACTTTATAATCTTGTCTAGATCTAGCTGCACTTCCCCTTGCTGCTAACACCAAAAGGAATTGCAATCACGTAATTCCTTTACTAATGTTTTTTTTCCTTAGGCAAGGTACCCATAAAGCAATGTCTGAGATGAAAGCATGTTCATAAGAGCTGAAATGAGGGACTGAGGGAGTGACACAGAGAAGGAAGGGACGCTTATACATGGTTGGATTACTGACTTAGCCGCTATTGTGTGTGTGTGATACATTCTCACCTGTTGAGGAGTCAAGCTATATGTTGGCTAAGTGAACATAATTTAAAAAAAGAAAGAAGGAAGGAAGGAAGGTAGGTAGGTAGGTAGGTATCTTAGAACCAAGCTTTCCAAGGATGATAAAAAGAAACATTTGTCACTCTCTCCCCTCACAGAATAAAATATTGCTCATGGAAGATTAGCACTTCCAAGTTGTATATGTGTGAGACATGAGGTTCTTATATATTCTCACATCAAGGTATCAGAGAAGAACTAGGGTAAGAAGCAAGAGGTGCAGAATATGCACTTGACATGAGAAACTCATGTTCTATTCACTCAAAATTAGTTGCCACAGCTATACTAGTATATGAGATGAAGTTAAGAGGATTTTAAGTGAATTAAAGAATTTTTTAGACAATCCACTCTGTGTCCCACTCAGATATGTGTATATGTGTATACATATATAAATATATATACATTCTCAATTAATACCAATCTATCCTGTAATCCCTTTCAGCCAGATTTATATTTTATGAGACTTCATAAAACATAATTATTATGACTAATTATAGTCCCTGATCCTGCAAGTCACCTTGATGCCTTAACTGGTATTCACCATATCCCTCTCATCCTTCTCTACCGTGCGTTCTAGACTTCCTGATTTTTCAATGTATTATATCAGCTGGTCCAGAATTTTTGTTTTGTCTATTGATGCAACTCAGAACATCATCCTTCAAGGAATCCCTCAACTGCCTTGCCTTTTTGAGGCCGTGGTTGCTGCAAGTGAAGGCCTGGAGAAATTAGGATGAATGGAGCCTACCTTATATCTACTTTTTGGTTCCCAGATGAGAGCATTGTTTTTTGTTTGTTTGTTTGTTTTGTTTTGTTTTGTTTTTTCAGATGTAGCATGCTGTATAATTCATTGGTTCAACATTGACAACACATCCCAGAAGACAGAACTCCAACCCTCAGTGGTAGCCACTGACCTAGCATTTTAGCTGAAATTTTATGAGGTCATAGTTCTATCATAGAGATGTTTCTGAGTAAAGAGATACATGGGAGGACTAATGGAGCCCCTAGTCATGTGTGTATTACAGAATCTCCTTTATTAAAAATTGAGACCCCTTTTTCAATGTTATATTATGCGGGTGCCATGGTAATAAATCAGGATTTTGTAAACTCTCTCATAATGATACAGTCTGGCAGCACTTACAATCAGTAAAAGGCCCCTGTTGTCAGATGATTAGTAACACAGTCCCCAACTACTAGCCTGTGAGTATGTTTTCTAAGGCTACTTCCCATATTAACCCTCTCACCCAAAGCAAAGCCTGAGACAAAGACCTATAGTAAGTTAGTTTTCTTGCGGGGGGGGGGGATTATTTCTTTGTTTTTGTAATGCTAGGGAGTTGGTGAAAAGGAGTGAAAGTCAATATAAGGAAGGTTATGATGCTGGCTACATTTATAGGTGACTTAGTACTCAATGCTACCAAAACCTTCTGAGAAGCTTATGAAAGTATCTCAGAAGTATCCACTCAGGATAAAAAAAAGGAAGCACATATCTATTGACTCCTAGCCTCCTTGGATAAAGTGTTGCCTGTGGAGTATTAACTCTTCCAAGTAACTCATTCAAGAGGATCAAGCAATTCCTGCAGGCTTCTCAGATGGCTTCCTATACTGTCCTCAGAGAAGCCCTGGGGCAAGAAGTACCAGGTGTAGAGGATGCCAAAGCAAGGTGTAATCAGGTTAATCTGTGCAAAGTTTGTGAAAGACTGCACAGATCCATTGCAACATGGCTGAAATAGTGGTGAGGGCAAGAGGCTACCAAGCTGGCACAAAAGCTCTTCAGAAACAGTACTTTCTAATGGTTAAGGTGGTCATAGTGAAAATGAATTCTCATTCCACAGTCACTTTATCTATATTTATTTTTCTTCATCTAAGAAGGATCAAGTTGAGCCTTCAACATGTCCTATATATATCCATAACTGTATAACTATAATAAGTCATAAACTAACATACTACTTTAAGAAAATAACTGGCAATTCTAAAAGATGTCTATAATATGTAGTAAATTTGAATTACTTTTCTTAGCCAATGAGAGGCTTTGTTTTATTAAGTTAGTAGATGAATGTCTTTCCTCTAAAACTAATATTAAACTAAGTCATGAAAATCAGGTATATTCTTCCACATAAATCTTTTATCTCAAATCAAAGAATCTCAAAGCGAAGAATCAGGGTTTGCCAATTCATCTATTTTTGCACCAAAGGTTTGATGAAGCAATTGTTTCTCTTGTTTATTTCCCATTCAAAATGAAGGTAGATGAATTAAAGGCATTAATAATTATATAATAATAATTATACTCTTGATTTCATGGCATTTTTTGTCATTATCGGGTGGGCTAAAACAATATCAAACTAGTTTATTGATCTCTGCTATCCCATAGGCTTGTCACTTATCTCGATTTAGTAAAGACACCAGGTGGCTTTATTTCATTTATTAAAAATGGATATTATTCACTCCTCTAATGATATACCAGGGGCCAGATATATATTATAAACTGGGTTTCACATGATTGAATACACCATATTTGAGGAATGTGAGGGGGTGATGGGATTAGCATTATTTTCCCTAGGCCCATGGTTCAGTTGTTTGCCCTGATCTCAGGAAATTTCTTATCTCACTTGAGAGCAACTACTCATTCACCCAGGAAGGCTCATCATCCCAGTGCTGGCCTGGCTCTCTTCTCCACAAAAGTTGTGATCTAACTTTTTCATATTCCCTGAACCTGACTCCTTTGAATCCAGGCCCAATAACTTCCCTATCTGGTCCTTACCAGAGGCAACTTGTCATCTAGTGTATAAAAGAAGAATACAGATAAATTATCTAAATTCAGTGTAATAGGGACTATAACAAAGCAATGCACAGGTGAAATGGAGAATAAGTGTTGGAGCTTGGCTATCTATGTCCCAAATCTAGGGTAAGCTGGGAAAATACTATGCATGAATATTTGATAAGCAAACCAATTCAGTGAAATAATCATGGATAATTAATTTCAATGATCATTTCCTTATAACAGTCCTTTCTTCTATGATATTTCAATCATTTTAATAGTGCTGAAATGTGGGCAAGATTGTAAGGCAAGATTATTATCTTCCAAGTCATTATGATTCATTGTAAAGCTTTAAACCTTTTACAAGGCTGGATAAGCTAATGAACAGTCTATACAACACAAACTAATGCCATACAGATGATAACTTTCATAATAAAAGCTAAACATAAATATCAAAATTTTGATGAGTGAATTATTCGAAACTACCATACTGTGTGTATGGAACTTTACATAATAAGCCAACCCTACTAACTCCTCCTTGCTCACCAGAGGACTTATATATCAGTCTGTTTTCTCTGAGGTGCCAATATCCATGGTAACTATAACATAGGGATCTTAAAATTTCTGTCCTCTAGATGGTACTTCTGAGCAAAAATTCCTTGGTAATGGTTTGAAAGAAACAAAGATTCTTTAAAAAATTTAAATGAGTAGCTATAAAACTTTAAAAAGTTAGAAAGTCATAAAGTTATAGATCTTTACATATGAGTCTGTCAGGGAATCTCCTTGTTCTGTTTCTGTCATTTAGCTTTCTCTCATTCTGTATTTGCACAAAGAAACATGGTACATTTAAGAAATAAAATTTAAAAATGCCTGAAGAAAAATCTGGCATTTTAAAAGTATCCCAAAAGGAAAGTTTTAAAATATTATCTTTGATCATTTCCTGTGACCACTTTCTTTTTTTTTTAAACGGACATATTTCTTTTAATTTCTTCTATTGAGGTCTCTAATGAAATACTAATTGCAGATAAAGGTAGGCCAGGAGAAACACAAGATGGATATAAATGTACTAATGAAAATTTAAGAAATATACTCCCATCTACCTACACACTAGTTCTGTCATGTATTTTTAGAATACACTTTGCTCGTTCCTATTAGTGCTGGCAGGTGTTTATTAGTAGTATTTGGAAACAGTACAGTCCAAGTCATGTCAGATTAAAAGATTAAATTCCCCATCAGGCTCCTCAGCTTCCTGTATGGGTGTTTGGAAATCAGTAATACATGGGGTTAGTAAGGTCAACTCAGATTGGTATAGGCCATTAAATAGTTACCTGATGAATAAACAAATGCCTGAATAAGCATGGCTGTCAGCATTCATGGAAGACAAGAGTCAGCTGTGAAACCATAAGACACTCTTAATCTCATGAAACAAACTGAGTGTTGCTGAGGGGTAGATGGGTAGGGATAGGATGGCTGGGTTATGGACACTGGGGAGGGTGTGTGCCATGGTGAGTGCTATGCTATGAAATATATAAGCCTGATGATTCACAGACCTGGACCCATGGGCAAACAATATATGTTAATAAAAAAATTAAATATTAAAAAAATTCAGCTCTGAAACTGGGCAAGAAAAAGCAGAGCAACCACAGCTGTAATCAAGAACATAAAAATGGGAAAATGCTGCACATTGAGAGAATTAGGCAATTCGGCCATCTATGCCATTGAGTAATGGGACTGGAAAATCTGATGGAGCAGAAGAAACATAACCAAAGACATGTAGGCATGTTAGTATTAAGGAGACATGATTCAATGAGTTTTCTTCTCCCCTCTGTGGTCATAAGAGCTGTTATCATGTGACCAGGGGTAGTATGTATCTGGATGAATCGTTTGATTTATTCATTAAATATGTTTTTATTAAACAAGATTAACATGTCTTTGACACTTCCATATATGTAGTCAATATAACCAAAAAGGAATTTTGTCTCCTCGGTAACAGTATTAACTAAAATTAAAAAAATAAATTACATTGTTACATTCAGATACTTAAGAATTTTCTTTGCTCAGTGCAGCCCAGGGTATGCTAGTTGCTCATTGAAGTATATGTAACTCTTCTCCTCTTGCATTTCTCAGCTTCCTTTCTCTCTTTCTTATTTTTTTTTAGCTTTCTTTCAATTATGTATGTCCAAGTTACTGAGCCCTAGGCAGTGAATTTTGAGTGGAACTTATATGTGGCTTTTTCAGACAAGGCTTTTATGAAGTGGCTATGTTTCCTCTCTACCCTCCTACTCCTTCTTATAACTAGATAGAGACAGCATCAATAAAACCCTAGATTTACACTGTCTAATACCCACTAGCCACATGTGGCTATTTATATTTAAATTAATAAAAGTTAAATACAATTATTAGTCAGTTCCTCAGCTACACTAGCCACATTCCAGGGGCTCAAAAGCCACATAAATGGTGGCCACTACCATTAAAAAACAGATCCATCATTGCAGAAAGTTCTATAGGACAGTGTTGTCCTAGACCATGGTGCAGCATAAATACAGAAACAGACTTAGTCACTGGATCATCACAACAAAAACCACACAAAACCACCAACAACTACTTGCAACTATTATATGAATGAAAAATAAACATGCACTGTGTTTGAGGCATTCCACAGTATGGGGTCTATTTATTCTAGCTGCCAGTTATCCTAACTAGTACAACCAGTAGGATGTATTTACCAAAAACAGAGTTCCAATTAACCCAAAAAATAGCAGCACACACCAAACATAAGCCTATGTTAGCATCAGGTAAGATGGACAATACTCCATTTACATGACAGATAACACAATACTTAGGTAGAGTATAAGTTCTTTGTTAACTAGTGTAAATTTCAGTATCCATGTAGGACTTACAGCAAGTAAGCCAATGCAGTTTAGGGATTGAGGATATGTGGAAAATGGGTTTATTATGTAAACACACCATTTCTAGTACACAATACAGGAGGCTCTAATGACAAAATGTGGGAAGATGCTGGTCCATTTACTGGCTGCTGGTCTGTTCAAGGA
This sequence comes from Mellivora capensis, assembly GCA_004024625.1. NCBI lineage: Eukaryota > Metazoa > Chordata > Mammalia > Carnivora > Mustelidae > Mellivora > Mellivora capensis. The sequence goes on along the minus strand of PISX010010422.1, from coordinate 34,661 downwards.
AAGACAGAAATTGAGGCTATGCCATTTCTTTGAGACAACAAGCAATTGCAGATTTACACTCGCAAATCTAGGAAAGGTTAAAGGTGAAAATATCTAAACATTCACGGAGAATAACAACATTAAATTGATGAAAGGACTTAGAAGTGGATCTTGATCATTTAGTAGAAAATCTCCATAACATTCCTGCATTTAGTTAGTGCATTTTATGTTGACATTCTTTGTCCTGCATATTGAAATTATACCTTGGTCTTTGGCCAAAACCAAACCAAACCAAAACAAAACAAAAAACAACCAAAAAAGCACAACTGATACATCAAGTCAAATACAAAAAGACAAAGTATCCCTCATTTTATTTTTATTTCTACAAGAAAAAATGGTGCCTAGAAAAAACAGTGAAGAGAATGCTGTGAGATAGAAAGTGCATCTTTCCCCCTGCACTGAAAGAAAAAAATTCAATTGAAGTATAAATCTTCAGAGGATGAAAAATAACAAATTCCATTCAGACTGAAGGTGTTTTTTCCCTCGGAGTTTACTGCAAGGAAAGTAATAAAAATGTGAAGACGATTTCATGTGATCTTATAGTAAAAACAGTAAAATAGTAAAAACAGTAAAAAACAATCACTCTCAAATCACTAAGCAATGATATGCAAGAGAGTAATTTACTCTATGAGCCTTTTACTTTAGGCCAGAAGACACTTGTAATAGCTTCTTAATTGTAACCTCAGGATTTTACAGCTCATGAACTTTTGTATTGACATTAATGAACAGCCTAGGCAAGGTAAAATACTGATCAACACAGACATCCTAGTTTCTTTAGAAAATTAATAAGGAGAGCTCTCTGAATGAGAATTTACTGTGAGTACCTTGAGAATTAACCACTTTAATGGTGAATCTTGATTGATTGGAAAATCATACGCATACATTTTGCAGGTGATGGTGTAGGAAATTATCACATTGTATCAAGTCACCTCCAAAGTTCATGGTTTTAGTTTTTCCTGTTATCATTCTTTAGATAATGGGTGCAAATAAGATAGTAGATTGGCAAATAGAAATTAGAAACCTTGGGAACGAATCGAGTTCATTAGCAAAGTAATTAACTGTTTCTTCATACAAATAATACTGTAAGGAAGTATAATTAATGGTACTACACTTATTGATACCGAGAAATAGAATTTTCTGAGAATAGCACATATACTGAGAATCTTCTCTCACTCTTTCATAGGGACGGCACTATTTATAACTTGTAGAATACTAGCCAATCTGACCCTAACCCTAACTGTCCATATATCCGAATAAAGATTGGATGCAGGACATTGAATCAGAAGTTTATTTTTTAATAGCCTCAGTATCAAGTAAACATAACTGTCTGGCAGTCAATGAGTAGTGGAAATTGAGCAGTTCTTGCCCTTCCTGTGTCATGCATCTTTCTATACCATGTGCCTGACAATGCAATTGTATTTTTACCATAAACACAAAAGAAACAGAATTTTGACTGTAGCTGTAAGGTTGCAACAACACTGTGATTCATGTGGCACAACTATACTTTTAAATAAAATTGTTCATCCTAGTCACAAAGGGGCAGAAATGATCCCTGTTACCCAGTATCCCAGTTTGGGCTGCTATAGAAAATTACTGTAGATTGAGTGGTTTATAAACAACAGGAATTTATTAAATACACACACACACACACACACACACACACGCAGTTGCACTTGCCCCTCTAGCCCTTTTGTCAATTTATATATTCTTATGTAAATGTGTATATATTTAATCCTGATTTGTATAATAAATGATTTATATAAATATATACATATCCTGACTTATAAATACATATATATCCTATTTATATAAAAATAAATAAATCCACATATTTATAGCACAAACATCTCACTAATGAATCACTCTGTTCATAACAAGTCTAAGTTATCTGTAGGAAAATTCACCTTCCCTATTCGTTTTAAAGCAGATTTTAGGTTCTGCATCTACGTATATTTTATCAATATTTCACAAAAATACACTGTTGTTAATTTTATTGCAAGCAATTATATATAAAGATCTATTTGAGGAGAATTCAGATTATTAAAATATTGACCCCTCTTATCCAAATATGTTATCTTCAATGGTTTTCTGAAGTTTAAAAATATTTTCTATAGTTTTTTTAATATTTTATTTATTTATTTGAGAGCAAATGAGTGAGAGAGAGAATGAAAAGGGGGAGGGGCAGAGGGAGAAGCAAACTGCCTTCTGAGCAGGGAGCCCAATGCTAGACTCGTCCCAGAATCCTGGGATTTTGACCTAAGCCACAGACAGATGCTTAACCAAGTGAGCCACTCTGGCACCCCATCTCTAGAGGTTTTAATTTGAAAAATACAACACTAGCAATAAAGTTGTAAAGCACTTAAGTAAAGACAGAATTCTTATCATTCATGCTTAGAAATGCTATTTATTTTATACATCCAGTTTGATACTCTTTAAAAAAATATTTACCTGAGTAGTATTTCAATGTAGATAATCGCATTATTTGTAAATATGTTTCTTTCTTTTTAATCTTTATGTCTTTAGCTTACCATAATGAACTGATTAGGACCTGTGCTATGATGTTGATTAAAAGGGATGGTAGTTGGCATGTTTGTATATAGTTATTGATTTTAAGAGTTAAAAGGTTCAACATATAGAATGTTTTTGTTTTTAGCCTTTCTAATTAAGAATATTCACATCTATGTTTCCTAATTTTAAAAAAATGAGTAATGGTATTTTTTTATCTTTCTTTTCCCTGCATCTATTAAGATTAAACTATGGCTTTCCCCTTTTAACCTGATAACATATTAAATTGATTTTCTAAGGGTACTATCCCTGCACCCCTGAGGTAAATCTAATTTGGATATAATATATCTTCTTTATAGGATTCTGGTTGTGGCCCATAATTTAAAACTTGCCCTATCATTTTATTTTCTTAATATATTTTTAAAAGATTTTATTTATTTATTTGACAGAGAGAAATCACAAGTAGGCAGAGAGGCAGACAGAGAGAGAGAGAGGAAGGAAACAGGCTCCCTGCTGAGCAGAGAGCCCGATGAGGGGCTCGATTTCAGGACCCTGGGATCATGACCCGAGCCGAAGGCAGAGGCTTTAACCCACTGAGCCACTCAGGCGCCCCTTCCTTAATATTTTGAATTTAAGATTTGAATAGTTTCACACAATTATTGAGGAAAACTGTTCTTTTTCTATCCTCCAGAAAAAAAAAAGTGAGGTATTAAAGACATGCATTCCTTGAAAATGTATTTAAAAACATTTCTATCTGGTGATATTTCTCTTTTTCTTTGAGTTGATAGTCAAATTTTATTTTTCTAGCAATTTTACACTTTTGTCTAAATTTAAAACTTTTAATATCATTCTTAAAAGCTTTCTCTGATACATTTTATTCAGTAAAATTTATTTCTGATTTCTTTTTTCCTATGTCCTATCCCTTTAAGAATTTTACCTATTTTATAAAACATATGTATATTTTATGTAGAATATAGAAAATACATTACATATATAGAAAGAGAGGTATATATGCCACCTCTTCATCATTATATATAATATGGAATATTACTCAACCATAAAAAGAATAAAATCTTGCCATTTGCAATGACATGGATAGAGCCAGAGTATATTATGCTAAGTGAAATAAATCAGAGAAAGACAAATGCTATCTGATTTAACTCATTTATGGAATTTAAGGACATAACAAACAAAGGAACAAAGAGAGAGAGAGACAAACCAAGAAAAAGACAACTATAGGGGACAAACTAATGATTACCAGACAGGAAATGAGGGGGAAGATGGGGGAAATAGGTGATGGGGAGTACGCTTCTCATGGTGAGAACTGAGTGATATATAGAGTTGTTGAATCACTATATTGTACACCTGAAACTAATAAAACACTGTATCTTAACTATACTATAATTAAAATTAAAAATTAAAAGTAATAATCTCAGTCTCTACCATAGGAAATGAAAAAGGAAAGCAATATAAACCTAAGAAGGAAAAATTTAAAAATTAATAAAAATTAGAGCAGAAATCAATTAAGTTGAAGTCAGAAAAACAATAAAGAAAATAAGAAAAATAAGTGCTGCTTCTTTGAAAAGATAAGTAAAAATTGACAAGGCTCTATCCAAGCTAACCATGATAAAAAAAGAGAAGATACAAATTACCAACATTATAAATGAAAGAGGGATCATCACTGTTAAATCCATGGATAGTAAAACAATAACAAAGGAATATTATGAACAATTCTATGCCCACATATTTGCTAATTTGGATGAAATTGGCCAATTTGTTGAAAGTCATACACTATAAAAATCCACACAGGAGAAATAGATAATCTGAATAGGTTTATCTCTGTTAAAGAATTTAAATCAATAGTAATCTGCCAATAAAGAAAACACCACAACTAATGGTTTCACTAGTGAATCCTACCAAATATTTTAGGAAGAGATTATACCAACTCTCTACAATCCTTTTTTATAAAACAGGAGTAAAGTGAAAACTTCTCAACATTACCCTAATATCAAAGCCAGGTAGAGACCTTAGAAGAAAAGAAAGCTACTAACCATTACCTTGTTAACATAGAATAAGAAGTTCTCAACAAAATATTAGCAAAGTGAATCTACCAATCTACAAAAAGAATTTTACACCACAGCCCAAGGGGATTTTATCTCAGTTATGCAAAACTAGTCCAAAATTTGATAATGAATTAATGTAATCTATCACATTAATAGATTAAAGAAGAAAAACCATATGATCACATCAATAGATAACAGAAAAAGCATTTGACAATGTTTTCATGATTTAAAACAAAAAACAAAAAACAAAAACAACTCTCCAGAAGTTAGGAATACAGGGAAACTTCCTCAACTGATTAAAAAACAAACAAACAAACAAACAAAAAACTATAAGGGGCCTACACAGCCAAAATCATACTCCATAGTGAGAAATTGAGTGCTTTCCCTTAACTTGGGAACAAAGCAAGGATATCTCCTCTCAGTTCTCTTGTTGTATATTGTGCTGAAGTCTAGCTAATGCAGAAGACAAAAAAGGAGATAAAAGGCATGTGGATTAGAAAGAAAGAAAACTGTTCTTGTTCATAGATAAAATGATTATGTATGAAGAAAACCTTAAGAATTGACAAAAAACCTTGAACTTGCTGGCGATTATTGCAAGTTTGCATGATACAGGGTTAGTCTACAAAAGTCAGTTATTTTCTACATACCAACAACTAATGATAAGAATTTGAAATTTAAAAAATTAAAATTGGGGCGCCTGGGTGGCTCAGTGGGTTAAAGCCTCTGCCTTAGGCTCAGGTCGTGATCCCAGGATCCTGGGATCGAGCCCCGCATCAGGCTCTCTGCTCCGCAGGGAGCTTGCTTCCTCCTCTCTCTCTCTGCTGCTTCTCTGCCTATTTGTGATCTCTGTCTGTCAAAAAAATAAATAAAATCTTAAAAAAAAAACCATTAAAATCTATATTAGTATCAAGAAAATGAAATGCTTAAGTATAAATGTAACAAAATATCTACAGGATCTACATACTACATACATACATACTACAAACCTGTGATGAAAGATTGTAAGAACGTCTAAATAAATGGAAAGATATTCCATTTGTATAAATAGGAACACTCAATATTTCCAAGATGTCAATTCTTCCCACCCAATCTATAGATTCCATGCAATGTAATCAAACTCCCAACAAATGGATATATGGATATCAATAAATTGATTCTAAAATTATATCCAAAGGTGAAAGATCCAAAATAGCCACACAACACTGCAGAAGGAAAACAAATTTAGGGAATTGACAATACCAATTACAAGGCTTAATATAAGAGTATAGTAATTATTACAGCATGATATTAAGTATAAACATGAAGGTCTCACAGTATATGTAATTCATTACATTATGCTCCTTAGATTTATATAGTGTTACAGGTCTTTATATCTCAATAAAAATTGAAATAAAATAAAATTCAGTCGAAAAATATAAGCCAGTGAAATGGAATAGAAGCCCAGAAATAAACCCACAAAAAGATAATCAGTTTGTCTTTTATAAAAGAACACAGACAACTAAATGAGGACAAAATAGATTTAAATCTTATTCAAAAACTTGATGTCCAAATCCTTCAATCTATTAAACTAAACCAGACCTTACACCTATCCCCAAAATTAACTGAAAATGTAAAAATGTAGACTTCCATGTAAAAATGTAAAATACAAAGCTACTGAGCTTCTAGAAGATAACAGTAGAGTCAATAGAGGTGACTTTGGATTTCATGAATAGTTTTTTTTTTTAAAGATTTTATTTATTTATTTGACAGACAGAAATCACAAGTAGGCAGAGAGGCAGGCAGAGAGAAAGGGGGGAAGCCTGGGATCATGGAGGGGGGACCCTGGGATCAGGGAAGGGGGGACCCTGGGATCATGACCTGGGCTGAAGGCAGAGGCTTTAACCCACTGAGCCACCCAGGCGCCCCTCACAAATAGTTTTAAGATACAACACCAAAGGGGATCCATAAAAACAAAAGTTGTTAGACTTTATTACAAGTCTCTATTAAGGACATGTTCTCTGCAAAAGACACTTTTACGAAAATAAAAAGACAACAATTGGGAAAAACATAGTTGTAAAACACATACCTAATGAAAAAGTTATATGACAAACTCTTAAGACTCAACAGTAAGAAAAGAAACAATACAAGGAAAATATGGGCAAAAGATTCTAATGGATGCCTCCTCAAAGAAGATATGTAGATGTCCAATAATCATTTGAAAAGACATTCAACATCATATATCATTAGATAAATGCAAATTAAAACAACCAGGAGATAGCAATACACATTTATCAGAATGCCAAAAATTAAAAATTAAGAAAACTCTGACAATACCAAATGCTTGTGAGGATGCTAAGCAACAAATTCATTGCCAATGGAAAAGCCTAATGTCACAGCCACTTTGGAATATAACCTAACAGCTTCCTATAAAATGAAATATTTTCTTATAATCCAGCAGTCTCTCTCCTATGTATCACCCCAAATGAGTTGGAAAATTATGTTTAAAAAAATTATACTCACAAATGTTTATTGAACCTTTACATATAATAGTGGAAAATTGGAAGCAACTAAGATGGCCTTCAATAAGTGGATGAATAAACAAACTTTGGTATACCTATACAATAGAATATAATCCCACAAGAAAAAAATGACCTGTCAAGCCACAATAAGATATAGAGTAATCTTAAATGTATATTTTCTGGTGAAAGAACACAAACTGAAAAGTATTATTATTACAACTATATGGCATTCTGCAAAACTATAAAGACAGTAAAAAGAATGATGGTTGTAAGATTTCATGAGGAGGGAAAGGGGATAAATATGTTGAGTACAGATGTTTAGAGTGATGAAACTATTCTGTCTGTGATATTGTAATAACTGAAATATTACACCATGCATTTGTCAAAACCCATAGAACCTACAATACAGAGTGAAACTTAATGTAAACTACAGTCTTAGTCCATTATAATATATCAAAATTCATTCATTAATTGTAACAAGTGCACCACACTAGTGCAAGATGTAAAGAACAAAGGAATCTGTGTGGAGGCAAGTGGGGAGGGCACATGAAAACTCTTTATCTTTTTAGTTTTCCTGTAAATCTAAAACTGTACAAAAATAAATACTATTAATTTAAAAAGTTTCAAAAATTTTAGATTAAATGTTCTTTTCAGCATTACAAGATCAGTTCTGTATGTGTAGTTTTATAATCTAAGACCTTTTTCTGAAGTGACTCAACACTTAGATTTTAAGCATCGTCAATACCCTATGATAATAACAATTAGTACAATACCAGAAAAACTAATTGTTATTTTATTGGAAAGAATAATCATGTCATTAAAGTCTTCCCACTGAGATTTCTCATTAGAATAACTTACAGTACTATAACATGTACCAATTAAGTAACAGATTTATATCCAAACCAAATAGTTACTTCTTTGATAATTCATCAATAGTTCACTTAAAATTTTTTCACTCTAAATAGGTTACACTTTCTACAAACAGCAGGGGAGGGGCAAAAGGAAAGGAAGAGAATCTTAAGGAGATTCCCCACTAGGCATGGAGCCTGACTTGAGTTCAATCTCATGACCTTGTGATCATGCCCTGAACCCAAACCAGGAGTTAGATGCTCAACAGACTGAGCCACCCAGGGAACCCCTCTCCATTCACCTATTTAAATTGTACCTGCATTACTCTGGTAAAAGTATCTCCTTAAGTTTATACAGGTGAAATACTAACTGGTTTTTATTGGTTGCTATAATCCAAAAGATGCATAGGATATTTCATTCATAGATATTTTTCTCTAGGAATTTCTCTAAGAATCCCAGCGTTCTCATCTCTATTTTTATAGGAGAGAAAATTTAAGCTCAAAGAAGTAAGCTTGTAGGAAGTGGTAGAGTTGAAATTTATGTTAAGTTCCATCTAAAACAAACAAATCTATAACATTTTCATTACACTATGATACTCTTTTCTCATCAAGAAGGAGGGAAATCTGTAAATTATAGCACCTCTCAAATTAAATAGTAAAATATGAATCAAGAGAGCTGAAAATGTCTCCAGTAAGCTCTTCTGGCTATATTTTCTCAAATGACTGTTGTGAGAAAAGAAGGCATATCTGGAGAAATTGATTTATTTGTATAGAGAATTTTTTAGTCATTTCAGACTTTTAAAAGTTTTATACAAAAGACAAAAAGGAAACATGACAAGAGACTGATAAAGTGGGTACCAAGGAGCTGAAGAAATGATGGGAAGAAGACTCAAGATTCAAATTAATAAAGCTTGCAAAAATATTACTATAATAAAAGAAGAAAAAGAAACATAAATGAAGACGACCATTGTGTAAGTCTAATGGATGACAAAAATCTGCTTTCTTTTTTCAATTAAAAAAATATGAACCAAATACTACTACTAATAGCAGCAGCAGCAGCAACAACAACAACAACAACAACAGTACCTAATAGAAATCTGTGATGGGTAGAGGAATCAAAAATAACTAAATAACTTTAATTTAACTTAAAATCTCTTGGTCTGGAAATATGTCCAGTTTCCTTCCACTATACACAAAAATAGGCTCAAAATGGATTAAAGACATAAATGTGAGACAGGAATCCATCAAAATCCTCAAGGAGAACACAGGCAGCAACCTCTTCGACCTCAACCATAGCAACATCTTACTAGACACATACCCAAAGGTAAGGGAAACAAAGGCAAAAGTGAACTATTGGGACTTCATCAAGATCAAAAGATTTTGCACAGCAAAGGAAAAATCAACAAAACCAAATGACAACTGAGAGAAGGGTAAAAGATACTTGCAAATGACATATGAAACAAAGGGCTATTATCCAAAATCTATAAAGAACTACTCAAACACAACACCCAAAGAACAAAGAATCCAATCAAGACATAGGCAGAAGACATGAACAGACATTTCTGCTAAGAAGACATCCAAATGGACAACAGACACATGAAAAAGTCACTCAGGATCAGGGAAATACAAATCAAAACCACAATGAGATACTACCTCACACCAGTCAGAATGTCTAAAACTAACAAATCAGAAAACAACAGATGTTGGAAAAGATGCAGAGAAAAGGGAACCCTCCTACGCTGTTGGTGGGAATGCAAGCTGGTGCAACCACTCTGGAAAACAGTATGGCGTTTCCTCAAAAAGTTGAAAATAGAGCTATCCTATGATCCAGCAATCGCACTTCTGGGTATTTACCCTAAAGATACAAATGTAGTGATCCTAAGGGGCACCTGCACCCCAATGTTTATAGCAGCAATGTCCTCAATAGCCAAACTATGGAAAGAGCCAAGATGAATTGAAATCTCTCCATTTGCATGATGTGGATGAAACTAGAGGGTATAATGCTATGCAAAATAAGTCAATCAGAGAAACAATTATCATATGACCTCACTGATATGTAAAATTTGAGAAACAAGTCAGGGGATCATAAGAGAGGAGAGGAAAAAATGAAACAAGATGAAACAAGAGAGGGAGACAAACAGTAAGAGACTCTTTAATCTTAGGAAACAAACCTAGGGTTGCTGGAGGGGAGGAGGATGGAGGGATGCAGTAACTGGGTGATGGACATTGGGGAGGGTATGTGTTGTGGGGAGTGCTGGGTGTTGTGTAAGACTGATAAATCACAGACCTGTACCCCTGAAACAATACATTTTATGTTAATTTAAAAAACTTAAAAAATAAATCTCTTGGTCTGAATGGATTTAAACTTGTATAGCTAGATTTAGAAAAAAAAGTTATAAAATAGGTAATCTTTCATCAATTATGGAGCAAAGGAAAGGTGATAAGAAACTGAAAGCTATAAAAATCTGTTCCAACTTTCTAACAATGAAAATACATGGACTTTTAAAACTAGAAATAAATAAACTTGACATCCATTCAAAGTAGATCTCCCAAAAAAGATACCTGAGAAATTAGGAATTAGAAATACCGTTTGTATAGTGGTTGGACATGATAATACAGTTTAAGGTAGCATAATATATTTAAATATTTATGTAAAAATGTCAACATTCTTTACCTCCTATGGACGTTTGTACAGAAGTGCTGGTAGTTAAAGTGCAAAAAAAAAAGGGGGGGTAAGCAAAGAAAAAAAGTGTTCTATGCTAAAGATAGAAAAATCATTTTAATCTGCAGTACATATAATAATAACACACAAACTAAGAGCCCCAAACTGTGCTTTCTGCTCTGTGTTTTTTAAATTATTAAACATAAATGGACAATCAAGAATCATCATTTATTTGACAAACATACCCACATGAAACAGAGAAGAAAATAAGCAAATAAAAATATGTATTGGGAAAGAAGCAAATATAAATAAGGAAATACAACTAAACCTTTACACAAAACATACCACCTTACAAAATTACCTTCAAATAGTTACCCGAGGTCAAGAGAAGATAATTTATTAATAAGGTGGAAAGAAAAAATAAAATATAAAACTGCTATTTACCTTCTGAGATACCTTCTGCTAGACAATAAAGACAACTTAGATATTTCATTTAACAGTTTGTTAGATTTTTCTGTTTCAGTCTAATTTCAATTTATTTTCTTTAAAAAATATATATTACGTGTGTGGATGGGGAGATGAGCCTGAAGTACACATAATTTTAGTCAGATTCCTAGGTTCATGGCACACTACATCACTTGTTGGCACAAGACCCCTTTTTGTTTTGTTGTTTTTAAATGGTCATTGTTTTTCTTTTTCTCTTCCATCTCTCATACTGAGGTGGATAACAGTAGCCTCTAACTTCTAGGATCTGACCTGGTATTCATATCTGGTACTTACTCTTTTCCTCTTGAGTCTACATAATTTTGTGTTTCAGGAAAGGTCATTCTATGACTGCAACAGATTAGGACAAAAACAAGACTACCAAGGAAGCATTCTGAACATAGACAAAAACACATCATCCAAACCACAAAAATGAAGAAACGTTTTCCTATTCTGATTAAAGTAAGTGGCTGCTGCTTCCTCACTTTGTATTGCTTTAACTTTGATTAATTCTTCCTAATAGATCTAGTTTATTAAGATAGTGAATCATGAGTTTTCACTTGCTTTCTGACAGCACCCAACTCAGAACAGAGCCTTCTCCAAACTTACCTACCAAGTGCCCAAATGCTATAATAAGTTCATTCAACAACCTCTTACTACAACACCATATGGTTCCCTGTGATGTGTATTCTCCCTCATTGCAAAGAACAATAAAGCCTAAATTGTTCAGTTATAGATAGGTGTGTTCCTGGAAGTCTTTGCCTGGAAGGCATTGAAAATACCATTGCCTTCCCATTCCCACCCAGCTACAGTCATTGCATATATTGCAATTCAGTTATTCAAGTTACCAACAAAACAAGTAGGTTGCTAATACAATCACTAAGAACCTATAACAGTAAGAGATCTACGTAGGTTATACTGAGGAGTGCAATGACAAGATTTAAGGATACGCATTATGCTCTACATCTGTAACTAATATAATGTTAATGTCAATTATGCCTTAATTTTAAAAAAGATGAAAATTATAAACTAGTTTCCCTCTAATCAACAAACAACCTAAACAACCAAACTTCATGAGGGCTCATTAAAAGGGAATGAAATTACAACTTGTGACAGATAAGAGTTTCAACACTGCCTTTTCTTTAAACTTTATGGTCATAGAGAAATTTATAAGTAATCATACTCACCAAAATTTCCACCCTGTTTTCTACAAATTGATACTTATAAAGCAGTATCCCAACAATAGTCAAATACATTATTTTCATGAACACATTTTCAAACCTGCACAATGTTATATGGCAATTATATCTCAGTAAAGTTGGGGTAGGGCAAGAACATATCAAACTTTCACCAAGACAATGTGAGAGATGCTTTTAAAACTCTGCTTAAATGGAAATGTGTAAGTTTAAATGAGTACATTAGAAAAAGAAATTGGTACATTTAAAACTAACAATCTAAATTTTTCCTAATGAAGCTAGGAAATTATTAAATTAAACAAAATAATAAAGATAAGGGTGGAAATGAATAAAATATTAAATGGATAAGAGAAAAATCAATAAAACAAGACAGATTCTTTAAAAAAATTTAAAAAAAAGAATATCACCTAGATTTATTATGAAAAAAAGAGAAAACAAAAGTCACTGATACAACAGAATGAATGATGGGTATCACTTCTGATCTTAAAGATGAGAATATTAAACAGGACTAAGGAGCAAACTTGTAATGAAAAACAGGTATTGCATGGAAGTATTGAATCACTATATTATACACCTGAAACTAATATTACATTGTGTGTTAACTGGAATTTTAAAAAAACTTAAGAAAATAATAAAATGAGATTTTATATTAAACAAATAATTATTGTAGGCCAAAGTAGACAACATAGGCAAAACTGACCTATTCAAGTCAAACTATAAAACATCCACAGGAAGAAATAAAATATAAGTAGTCCTATATAAAGAGGAATGTCAAATAACTTGAATTTTAAGTAAAAGTCTTCTCACCTGAACGTTCCAGATTCAAGTGGCTTTTTTTCTAAAAGGTTTTATTTATTTGACAGAGAGAGTGATCACAAGTAGGCAGGGAGACAGGCAGAGAGAGGAGGAAGCAGGGTCTCCGCGGAGCAGAGAGCCCGATGTGGGGCTCGATCCCAGGACCCCAAGATCATGACCTGAGCCGAAGGCAGAGGCTTAACCCACTGAGCCACCCAGGCGCCCCCCAGTTCTCTATTTTTAAAAGGCTTTTTGGTTTTTGTGTTTTTTTGTGTGTGTTTTTAGCCTCATATATTCATGTTACTGTCCTGGTCCCTGAAGACATTGGAATATGCAGCCTCTGCATTTGGGCAGAATATTTGCAAATTATACCCACTGCCATAATCAAACGTAGATTCCACCAAATTCCAAAAGCCTGAACAATCTTTTTGCAGTGCTGCTTACCCTGGATATTTTCACTTAACCTTATATTGTCCTACATATTCATAATTTTACAAGCAGATTCTTGGGCATGAGGTATACATGCTTCATCAAAGTTTTTAGGAAATGCTACCAAATCACTTATAAGTGATAGTCATGCATATAGTTAAGAAGTCTTCCTATTTTCACCTAATGCTCAAAACTGTAATGTGTATTTACTTAATAATATGCTTTTGTGTTCTGAAATTACTCAGTATATAGTGTTATGTGGTCCAATAACTCTACAAAGAAATTTTTTAATGTATCAATCTACATTCTTTTCATTTTATGTAAATTGTTCTGATAATAAAAATTGACCTATTTGGATTGTTTATATGATGCTCTTTGGCCAAACATAGTAATCTTCTCATAAATAAGTACATTGGTATAAACTTCTTTTAGTGGAAGAGTTTTCTAACATAAGACCCACTTTAGCTTCAAAAAAAGAATAAATAAATTATTAAAGATAATTTGGGAGCTTTACATTTGTTAACAGTTTTCCTGTACATTTTAAGGACTTGTAAATGTGAATCAATTTGAACACCTATTTTGTGTATTCTAGAATGTAGACTACTTTAAATTTACATGCTGCTTAGATACAACTGCCTGTCTTTGGATTTTATTAGTAATTCCTCATGCTAGAGAAATCATATCTAAATGCCACAGTCTTGGCTATGGAGAGAGTTGGACAATTATTGAACTTCAAAAAGGATTATCCTGTGTAATATATTTTGTTGCTTTTTCATACATATTTTGAAACTATAAATAATAATGAGAAAGTCAATAGAGGTTCAAAGAAAAATATTCAGTAAAAGTGAGTTTGGGTTTAACAGTATCTACTTTTACATGACTAGTTATAAAGCGTACACAGGATCCCCTTAAAAGGTTTCTTGTGTTTGTTTAGTGTTTCTCCTTAGGGGATGCAGACAGGATTCCTTAAATGGCTCTCAATATTCACTATGGAATAGAAATAAATGAACAGTTAAGCTCAAACTAAAAGTTTGTCAGAAGAGAAAACTTCACTGAATTCAGTGCTGAAGGGAAAATGTTTGCCAGGTCACTAAGGATTTATTTCAGTTTGCTACAGCCCAAGGCGACAATGCTGAAAGTACATTTACATGTTAGTGCTGACTATTGAAAGTCCTTTTGCAACATGTATGGATCCATTTCCCATTACTTATTTATAAAAGTAAGTGCATAAAAGTGGTAATAGACAAATTGATTTTGTTGCATTGAAATTGTCAGCTACTGTATTTTCAAGCAAAATCTCTTTTAAACATTATCTGCTATAATCAGTTGAGGTTTGATTAACTCAAATAAAATAAAATAAAGCCATCTTTGTAACAATGAAAATTAGTATTTTCCATTTTATTATAAAATACAGAGGTTAATTTTATTAGATTTTTATGATAGCTCCAGTATTTCACAGTAATTTTGAGTTTTAGGAAAACATAACATTGCAAATGGAAAATATAAAGTGCAAACATCATCTTTGACATTCTATTAATTAGTCATCATTAAAATGATTTATCTTAAGACTGCAGTATTATAAGAACTGATTTCCATAAGAAGAATAAGATTTGGAAATTTTACAAAATCAAGACAATTAGAACATTTCTTTTAAAATACTTCATTTAAATGCATATCAGGTCTAGATAATCATAGCAATTATTTTTTCATGAAGAATAACCCAGATTTTAGCCTATAATTAATCACCTTGCCAGTCACTGAAATACATCATGCATTATTTTTATTACCAGGAAGCTGTTTTTAGTAGTCATAAAAATGTGTGATTAAGAATGGAAGCAGAGAGGTAGATTAATGTGAAGCTAATGAAGCTTAACATAGTGCTGTTCACTTTCATGGGCCCCTTCTGGACCTTGGGAGAAACTCCAGCAATGTGTTCATGTGATCTTATGTAAAAAAAAAAAATCAGGAGTAATATTTTTATCTGAAATCAAGCAAAAACCCTATACTTTATAGACAGTTATATGTTGCTAGAGTGGTTGTGAGCACTTTGGGGATCCAGGAAAGAATATGGATTTGTGCTACATTCAATTAAAGTATAGAGGGATGTCTTTATGTGAATTGCAGTGACTTCAATGTATAGTTAGGTCATTAGTGACCATCTGGTAGAGAGGAGTTCCACTATGCCAGCTTACCTAATGTCACAGCACAGAGGCTCAGGGGATGAGCATTTATAATAGAATGTGCCCTATAATTCTCTGCATGGGATGTATACACACAGTGGAAGAATAAGAAAGTTTAAAATGAACAGAATAAGAAGGGAATCATGTAAATTCTTCCAAAAATTTCATGAGCAAAATTATAAGGGAAAGATTTAATTCTAGTCAATTTTAATCAAATTCTCCTATCAGGAATATACAATGCACTATGTGTAATGTAGTATATGGACAATACTTTTTTTCATTTAGCTTTTCTCGTAGGAGTCATACAAAAGAGAAATTATCAGAATTTCTAGTTGGTATAATGTACATCTGTAGTGTTACTACAGGGCTATTCTTTACTGAACATGTCCATGTGGAAAGCCACAGTGCACGTCCATCAGAGAAAGATAGAGCCAGCTCTCTTCTGTCTCTTCTTATAAGGACACTAATTTTATTAGACCAGAGCCCCAATCTGGCCTCATTTAACCTTAATTACTTTGGACCCTATTTCCAAATACCATTCACCCTGGGAACGAGATCTTAAACATACCAATTTTATAGACACATTCAGTCCATAACACATGGCAATGAATCAAGAGTTTGTTTCTGCTAGTCACTTTTTCTCTTTATGCTGAGCTTTTTCAATGTATGCTCAACTTGACTGAATATCTTCATTTTCTTTTACTCAATAAATTTTATTTTTTTAAAGCATCTGCAGCCTTCTAG
The DNA here is from genome assembly GCA_004024625.1 of Mellivora capensis. Classification (NCBI taxonomy): domain Eukaryota; kingdom Metazoa; phylum Chordata; class Mammalia; order Carnivora; family Mustelidae; genus Mellivora; species Mellivora capensis. The sequence goes on along the minus strand of PISX010010422.1, from coordinate 18,219 downwards.
ACAACATTCTCATTATCTGGGGCAACATCAGAAGGAAAACCAAATACCATTTCTGCTTTCATGAAGCTTTAATTTTGGTGGGAAAAGACAGTAAATGAATAACTAAATGCAATGTCCCTCAAGATATTTCTATAGCTGGAATATTCTCTACCTCTCTCTACATCCCCAAGCCTGCCTGCCTTTCTGTGTGTGTGTTTCTATTTGTCTCATGTGCTACACTATAAACATACACACACAACTATTCATAATTCAGGTCTTACTTTACCTTGTTTCTAAAAATTCTCCTCTGGTTACTTTAGAATGAATCAGATTGCACTGGCACATAATGTCACATCATAGTATGGTGATAAAATATGCCCATATTTTATTTCAGCAACTTATTGAGCTGTCTATTTCCTGGAGGATAAGAGATTATAACTACCTATATTCATCACTGCACACCCAGCATTTAGCAGTGACTGATATATAATGGACATTCATTCAATCAATACTGAGTGCTGTTGAACATTATATCACATTTCTTACACAGCACTTCTCAAAGTATCTAGCTAGGAGTGCTAATTATTTGGACTAATACTGAGTGTTACCTTGAAAAAAAATGAAGTTTTGGTAGCCTATCACTGAATTTAACATTATTTACCTTGATTATTTAGTATAGACATACTCTGGGTGCTTAATATGAAATTGAGATGATGAATCATGAAGATACATTGTATCCTGCTTTTTCCAAATGATTTTAATGTACAACCCTTTTTCCTCACAGCATCTCTCATACTGATTAATCTGTATGACTAGCTTTAAGTCAACACTCTCTACAACCTTTTTCTTTCTCCATAACTGAGCCGGAGGTAAGTCTTTCTGCAAAAGTTAATGGTGCCCTTTGCCCTCAACATTTGTAAACTAATGAATGACAAAATTTTTAACACTTTCTCAGATCAAAGAATCATATGGAAGTCCTTTTTACAGAACTATTTTATACTAGCTCATTAATACCATCAAAGGCACATGTAGAATATAAGGGCCTATTGTCAGAAGAACAAAACAAATAACCTCATTAAAATTTAACTGAGAGTACATGTATTAAGTAACAATTAGAGTTTTCCTGATAAACATTTTAAGTGCTAATTGGTTCCAATAGGAGATCTTAAGGTTACAATTTCTTTGAAACCTCTGCATTGCTGTAAAAATGCCCATATACATATAATAATGACAATAATAACAACAACATTAATACAAAACACTTTACCAATTGACCATAATGAATATGAGTAATACAATTAAGGTGAACTTCATGAGCTCTACAATCACTAGGCAAAGAATATTCCCAGGCACTAACAAACAATAATTCTGAAAATGTAATTGTAAATTATCAGAGTCAGTGAGGGAGCTTGTTAAACTTCTGGATGGACTCTATGAAATTTAGATCCTGGTTCAATGACTCTGAGGTAAAGGAAGCCTGGAATTGTACATTGTTAAATGCCATAAATAAGACATTCCCAACCTCTCTTTCTTCTCAGCACTCTTAGTGTTGTGTTTTATTCCACAGCATCCTTGGGCCAAAAGAAATACATAATTGTTGGGTGCCTGGGTGGCTCAATCAGCTGACCATCTAATTTCAGCTCAAGTCATGATCCCAGGGTTCTGGGATTGAGTCCCATATGGGGCTTCCTGCTTGGCAAAGAGTCTGCTTCTCCCTCTACCCCTTCCCACTGCTTGTGCTCTCTCTCAAATAAATAGATAAAATCATTAGGAAAAAAAAAAGGAATACGTAATTGTTTATTGAGTGGCTAAACAACTTAGTATTTGTGTCTTAAAAACTTCATAACAACTTCAAAAATTAATGAATACAAATATTATTGTTATGTAACATTACTTACTGGGGATACGCAAGGAACAAAGGCACTACAGGACTTTACAAACTTTGGAATCAGATTGAACACTATCACCTTCATTTCAGGTTCCACACTAATTTCTAGGGAGCATTTGCTTCTCATCACAACAGATATCCAAATCCAAACTATTGGCTTGATATTGTTTTTTTCTTATTTTAACACAAGTGACTCATTTTCAGAATCTGTTTCTCAAAGCCCTAGAGGTGCCTTGGTAATAGCAGAAATGTGTTGACAGCAAGTAGGGGGATACAACAGGTATTGAACCAACAGGTATAAGAGCAGCTCCACAGTTTTATAAATCTTATATGTGTATGGCCACTAAGTAATATGATTTTTTAAAAAATATTTTATTTATTTATCTGACAGACAGAGATCACAAGTAGGCAGAGAGGCAGGCAGAGAGAGGGGGGGAAGCAGGCTCCCTGCTGAGCAGAGAGCCTGATGTGGGGCTTGATCCTAGGACCCTGAGATCATGACCTGAGCTGAAGCAGAGGCTTTAACCCACTGAGCCACCCAGGTGTTCCAAGTAATATGATTTTAAAATTATTTGCAAACTAACTCTAAAGGACATACATTTCTGCTTGTAATATGCTATGTAATTTTTACTATCAATAAAAACTGCCAAATTGTCATAGATTTATTCATCTACATAACATTAGGTATTTTAAAATATTCTATTTAAAGGTCTTTTGTTAAGGTAGAAAAAATAGGTTATTTAAGCTAGGCGGGGTCCCCAAGATTCACTAGAAGGACTCAGAAATCAGAAAAACTATTCTACTGATTTATTGCAGAAAAAATGCAGATTAAAATCACAGCAAAGGAAAGAGGCGTATGAGTGAAGTCAAATAAGAACTCTATTTCACACCTTCTTTCCTCTTTTGGCATTATCACCTAATCTATATATTTTTATACAAAAATTACCCTTTCAAATCCACCAAGTATATTGATATATAAGAATATATTTCACATTGTACATACAATAGAATTGGGGGAAATAAGTACATTTTTAAGTCTCTCAATATTAAAATCCAATATGGACTTAAGTGGGAAAATAGTGACACTTCAAACATATGACTTTCTGTTATATTTTCGTTTCCTACTTGAATGGTAGATGGAATTGGCATCCTTCTAATTCATAAAAATAAAAACAACCCACTGAGGTCAAGTATGAATAGCCTGTTTTCCTAAATTAACTGTCAAATAATTAATTCTACATACATAATATCTATTATTTTGGTTTGAAACAGTATGTTTTGACATACTATAAGAATTCATTTTTCATATGGATTGAATAAGATGTTTAAAACTTAATGTAAGTGGGGGTTTTTCTGTTTGATCTACTTATTTTACACATTAGAAAATTAAAGAGGTGACATAACTGGCATCCGTTACAAGGCATGTTTTGATGAAAAAATATACAAGAAAAAATGTAAGTTCATAACTTAGGAAATTAACAATAAATATACATTAAGCATCAGATAAATGTAAATTAAATCACCGTGATATAATACCACACTCATAAAAATAAAGTGAGAAATGAAGGAGAATAACAAGTAATGAAAAGCATTTGGATTAACAGGAAATTTCACATACTATTGTTATTGGTGATAAGGGGTACTTAATTTGGCAAACATTTTAGACAGTCCTTTTCTAGTATCTACTAAAACAGAATATATTCATACCTTATGCCCCAGAAACTCCCAACTAATGTGTTTAAAACAAAAATTATATTATACATGCTCATAGCACTCACATGTTAGTAGCACCAATATGGAAACCACCCCAAAGCTCAACAAGCATAGATCGAATGAATAACTTCTATTAAGTTCATACAGTGGAATACTACACAACATTGGGAAAAAATAATTGAAAATGACATGCAATAATATAGATGAATTTCACAAACCTAAAATGAATGTTTATCAATAGAAATCAGGCATCCACAGAAAATACCAAAATGACAAAAAACTATGCTCAAAAAGTTAAAAGTAGAACTACCCTACAACCCAGAAATTTCACTACTAGGTTACATAAAGGATACAAAAATAAAGATTCAAAGGGACACATGCACCCAGATGTTTATAGGAGCATTAGCAACAATAGCCAACCTATGGAAAGAGCCCAGTGTCCATTGACTGATAAATGGATAAAGAATAGGTGAAACCATACATATACACACACACACACACACACACACACACACACACACACACACACTGGAAGACTACTCAGCCATCAAAAATAATGAAATCTTAGGGCACTTGGGTATATCAGTTAAGCATCTGACTTTGGCTCATGTCATGACCTGGACTCTGCATAGGGCTCTGTGCTCAGCGGGGAGTCTGCTTGTTCCTCTGCCCCTCCTCCTGCTTGTGCTCTCTCTATCTCATAAATAACTAAGTAAAATCTTTAAAAAAACGAAATCTTGCCATTGCAATGACATGGATGGAGCTACAGTATATTATGTTAAAGCAAAATTAGTCAGAGAAAGACAAGTACCATATTATTTCATTCATATGTGGAATTTAAGAAACAAAACAAATGAACATATGAGAAGGGGGGAAAAGAGAGATAGAAACAGGGAAACAAGAGACTCTTAAAGATAGAGAACAAACTGACAGTTGTTAGAAGGAGGTGGATGGGGGGTGGGCTAAATGGGTGATGGGTATTAAGGAGAGCACTTGTTATAATAAGCACTGGGTATCACATGTAAGTGATAAATCACTAAATTCTATTCCTGAATCCAAGATTGTACTCTATATTAACTACCTAGAATTTAAATAAAAATTAAAAAAAAAAAAGAATTCTATACAGAACATAGATGGGGTAGTGGGTGGGGGCAGTGATGACTACTGCATGAAGGTTCTTTAGACTGGGGAAGACTCTGTTTCTTCATCCAGATGTATTACCTAGATGTGTCCTGTTTGTGAAAACTTATTGTTATATAATTATTATATGCACATTTCTTTGTATAAATATTAGACTTAAAATACAGAGCAAAAATATAAAAATAACAAAAATGTAAACTTCTAGCAGAATTTTTAAGAGAAAATTAAGATGTAAGCAACATTAGGAATAAAAAGGACATCATTACAACTACAAGAAAGATTAATAAGATAACAAAATAATAACATAAAAGTGCCAATGTATTTTAAAATAAAAAATAACTAAACAATTGGCTAGAAAACTACCACTTTCCAAAATTGATTCAAATAGAAGAAATCCTGAATGGGCCAGTAAGTATAAAATAAGTGAATAAGTGTTTGAAATCCACTCCCCATTAAAAACAATGAGTTTCAATTTTATTTCTATAGAACAATTCTATCAAACACAAAAGGAAAAATAAGTTGTGATCTTATTATTAATCTCTTTGATAGACTAGTAAAAGAAGAAATACTCCCAACCTATTTTATGAAGCCACTATAATAGTATATATAAGAAAGGAATATTAAAAATCAATACTATTTATGAAATTATGTATAAAATGTATAATAGACAAACTAGGTTTTCCCAAGGAATCTAGGAAAGTATCAATAATAGAATATCTATTAAACAAATTCAATCATAAAAATAGTAGTTTAAAAATATCACCTACACAAATACAGCAAAACTATTTGATAAAATATAATGTATTCATAAACTCTTTTAAAAATCCACCAAACTAGTAATAAAAGATGTTTTAACTTTATACTAACATTGGCCAAATCCTAAGTTATTGATAAAAATTTTAATTTTTTCATGTTGTACAAATTGTATATTCCAAGATTAGTCACTGCTAAAATAAAGAGAAACAATTAGTTGTACTTTTTCTTTTCTCCAAGAACCTTCAATTTTCAATTATATTTAATATGTCTTTTTGTATCTCATTATCTTAGCTTAACTAAAATAATTTTAGCTCAATTTTCAAGATTTATGAATTTCATTCAGATTTTATTACAGTTGCTACCACTTCTAAAAAATGTTTTAAAATAGTTCTGAAAGGGGTGCCTGGCTGGCTCAGCCAGTTAAGTATCCAACTCTTAATTTCAACTCAGCTCATGATCTCAGAGTCCTGGGATAGAGCCCTGCCTTGGGCAATGTGCTCAGCAGGGATTCTGCTTGAGGATTCTCTCTCTCCTCCCTCTGCCCCTCCACATGAGTGTGTTCTCTCTTTCAAATAAATACATAAATCTTTAAAAAAATAAAATAAAATGGTACAGACAATGGACACCTCTCTCTTTTGACTCATATAAGTTCATTTATTACTTTAGCATTTGGTATGAGTATTATACTTTATTTTTTTACAGCACTCACCATTGTACTTCATTTTTGATAAAGCGCCATTACCATATTTAGTAAATTTCTTTAGTGCATCTTTTCTCTTTGGATTTAATTAGAAATTACTACTGGATTATGTAAAATATTATTTGTATCAATGTAAGTACATATACTTATATATGATTTAATCAGTTGGGTACAGGATTATTTCCTTTTTTGAACAATTATATGTTTCATTAATTAACTACACTTGTAGCGTCCAGTGTGTTTTAATATCTATAAGCCTATTCATTATCATATAAAATCAGCAATCTATTGTTCAAGTAAGAGCTGTTTACAGAGCAGTGGTAAACCAGAAGGACAGGAAACCACATAAAAATATATATTACTTAGGGGCAGAAATACACTGTCAAATGCTTTTTTCTTTATCTATTGAGATGATCATACTTTTATCCTTCTTTTTGTTAATGTGACATATCACATTGATTTGAAGACATTGTACCACCCATGTATCCATGAAATAAATCTCATTTTGATCATGATGTATGATCCTTTAAATATATTTTTCAATTTGGTTTACTATTATTTTTTTTATTAAAGATTTTATTTATTTATTTGACAGACAGATATCACAAGTAGGCAGAGAGGCAGGTAGAGAGAGAGAGAGAGGGAAGCAGTCTCCCTGCCGAGCAGAGAGCCAGATGAGGGGCTGGATCCCAGGACCCTGAGATCATGACCTAGGCCGAAGGCAGAGGCTTAACCCACTGAGCCACCCAGACACCCCGGTTTACTAGTATTCTGTTGAAGTTTTTTGCAGCTATGTTGATCAGGGATTTGGCTGGTAATTATGTTCTTGTGGCATCCTTACCTAGTTTTGGTACCAGGGTAATGCTGTCCTCAGATATGAGTTAGAAAGTCTTTCCTCCTCTTTTCTTTTTTGGAAGACTTTGAAAAGGGTTGGTATTAATTCTTTTTTTAATGTTTGGTAGAATTCACTAGTGAAGCCATCTGGTTCTGGATGTTTTTGTTTGGGATGTTTTTGGTTATTGATTCAATTTCCATACAATCCAAAGCAATCCAGAGATTTGATGACATATCTTAAAATTCCAGTGGCATTTTCAAAGAAATAAAACAAATCATCCTAAAATTTCTATGGAATCACAGAAAAACCTGGATAGCCAAAGCAATTTTGAGAAAGAAGAAAAAAAGCTGAAGGCATCATGCTCTCTGATTTCAAACTATATTACAAAAATATAGTAATTAAAATATTATGGCATTAGCATAAAAACAGACACATAAATCAATGGAACAGAATATAGAACCCAGGAATAAACCGACATATATATGGTCAATTAATTTAAAATAAGAGGGCCCAGAATATACAATGGTCAAGTGATAGTCTCTTCAATAAATGATGTTGGGAAAACTGGACAACCACATCCAAAAGAATGAAACTGGACCACTGTCATACCATGCAAAAAAAAAAAAAAAAAATCAAAATGGGTTAAGCATTTGAAAATAAGACCTGAAACCATAAAACTCCTAGAAGAAAACTTAAATGGTAAGCTCCTTGGCATATGTCTTAGTGATGATTTTCTGAGTTTGACACCAAAAGCAAAAGCAACAAAAGCAAAATCAAGTAAGTATGACTACATCATATTAAAGAGCCTCTGAACAGCAAAGGAAACCATCAATGAAATGAAAAGACAACCTACTGAACAGGATAAACTATTTATGAATCATATATCTGATAAGGAATTAATATCCAAAGTATTAAAAAAGTAAAGAGTTCACATTAACTCAAGAGTGTAAAAACCAACAATTCAATCAAAAAATGGGCAGAAGATCTAAATAGACATTTTTTCCAAAGAAGACATACAGAGAGCCACCAGGCAAATGAAAAATTGGTCAACATCAATAATCATCAGGAAAATGCAAATCTACACCACAATTAGATAACACCTCACACCTGTTAGAACGGCTAATATTAAAAAGATAAGAAATAACAAGTGTTAGTAAGGATATGGATGTAACCAACTGTCAGAACAACGTACTGCTTAAAATATAACCTGAGAAATTATACTAGTTACCAAGCATGTTTAGATATAGCCTTAAGAAAAACATGTACTTGCAACAGGCCTTTGGGGGAGAGGACGATATATGTCATTGAAGCCAAGCAGCTGGGGATGCTAGACTCACTCAGGGCAGAACACCGCCTGCTTCATTTTTTTATTATCGCCCCTTCCCCCGAGCATCAGCAGTTAGTCAGAGAATCCTTTCATTAGGGCTTGTTCACTATGGGTCATGTACTACGTGACCAGACATGTTTTGCCTTTCTTCTTACATACCTACAAGACTCATGGTCAATGTGTAATCTACTCCGGCTTCTTTGTTGGTTGTTACTCACTTTCTAATAAATATGAGTCTAAGGAGTTGTTCAGGGTGACAGTCTTTTCTACTGTCGCCCCCCTGCTCCCATTCTCTTGCAGCTGACTTGTTTGTGCCTCATTTTTCTCCCGTGCACCATCAGGAGGTGGCATATGGAGAAGAAGGAATTCTTAATACTGTTGGTGGGAATGTAAATCGTTGGAGCTACTATGAAAAATGGTATGGAAGTCTCAAAAAAAAAAAAGAACTAACATATGATCCAGCAAATCCCTTCTAAGTATCTGAATTAAAAAAAAAATCCACCAATGAGAAAAGATATATATACCCTGATGTTCATTTCAGCATTATTTACAATAGTGAAGATATGGAAACAACTTTTAAAACAATAAGAAAACAAAGAGCTGAGCTTAACAATGGGCCATAACCTTAACAGACACCTCACCAGAGAAAGTATACAGAAGACAAATGAGTATATGAAGAGGTGGTCCACATCATTTAATATCAGGGAATCTAAATTAAGACAACAGGATACCAGCACATGTCCATAAGAATGGTCAAAAATCTGGAACACTGAAAACATCAAAAGCTAGTGAGAACATTGAACAAAAGAAGCTCTCATTCATTACTGGTGAGAATGTAAAATGATAGTCACTTTGGAAGGCAGTTTGGTCATTTATTACAAAACTGAACATACTCTTATATGATACACCAATTATGTTCCTTGTATCTACACAAAGGAGTCAAAAACTTAAAGCATTGCAAAATCCTGCATGCTAATGTGTATAGCAGCTTTATTCATGGTTGCCAAAACCTAGGAAAAAAAAAAAAAAGATGCCTTTCAGTGGGTGAATGGATAAACTGTGGTACATCCAGACAGTTGAGTATTATTCAGTGCTAAAAAGAAATGAGTATCAAACCATGAAAACACATTCAGGATATATAAATGTACAATGCTAATTGAAAGAAGCCAATCATAAAAAGCTACATATTGTATGAGTCCAACTACATGACATTCTGAAAAGGTAAAGCTATGAAGACAATAGTAAGAAAAAGTTGCCAGGGGTTGAGGGAAGGAAGGGAAGAATACATGGAGTGGAGAGGAGTTTTAGGGCAGTAAATATACTCTGTACAATACTTTAATGGTGGATACATGTCATCTGTCCAAACGCATTTGTCCACAACCATGGAATATATAACACAGAGAGTGAACCCCACTGTAACATATGGACTCTAGGTGATAATGATGTGTCAGTTAAAGTTCATCTGGTGGGGAATGTTGGTAATGGGGAAGCTGTGCATGTGTGGGGCAGAGGGTTTATAGGAAATCTCTGTACCTGCAATAAAAGGAGGACATAATTCCATTCCCCTAATTTTAATGAAGATAGGTAGGAAAGAATATTAACGTTTGTAACTCATAGTTCTACCACCAGTTCCAGGTCCCTAGCCTGTCTCCTTTCATTTTAAATTTTGTATCTCGTTCCACTGTGAATTTTGAGAAGCCTCATGCCTGCTGAGGCCCAGTTTGTACTGCATGTCTATTGCTCATACACAGCCCTATGAATTCTTGAACCTGAGGTGTGCATATCAGCTATGTAGTCCCTTTTGGGGAAGACAGACTCAGTAATGAGCTACCATAGGTTTCTGAAATAGGTTCAATACCATTTGGGTAGTAAATACTGATTTGCATGGTAAAAGCAACAGTGTGAACTCATATAGATAATCCCTTTGGTTCTAGAGAATCCTTAATCTGAAATGGGCTCCACCTGATAGAAGGCCAGAGTAAGGCTATCTGAAATAAACAGCCTCGTTAGAAGACCCTTCCTATCCAGGTCTAAGGTCGGTATTTCAAATGGTTGTTTTCTAAAGCATATAGATTGGAAGTAATGAAGCATATACCAGTAGCACTGGCTCACTACATACCCTTCCAGTTCCAGCAATATTAGTATGATTATGCCACCCATCCAAGAATCAAAACCACAAATAGCAGTATCCCATCTCTGAAAAGCATCCATAGATTTCTAAATGCCAACCTCCTTCAGATAATCAGGAAATCACATGTCTTCATCCCAGACATAAAGAATAATATTATTTCCCATTCCACTGGTCTATAACAGGTACAGAGACATAAAGTCCTATTCATCCTCTCTAGACCTCCATCTTCCTGAAGATATACAGAGAATGATATCTCCAGTCACACACTTTATCTCAACTTGCTTTAGTTTATGTGAGTGACAAAACATTAGATTGTCAAGTCACACTAACACAGCATCAAGTGTTATAATAAGTTCAGGAATATAAGAAATCAAGAGCCACAGATGAAATAGAGATCTAAGACAACTCAAGTGGTTCCACAGATCTTCCTTTTCTGCATCCATTCTATGGCTCAGAGTAGTAGATGATACCTTAAGTGAGACTTGCAAGTAATCTCACAAATGGAGAGGATTTAGAATATGAAAAGTGTCCATTTCATATTTAGATGCTCAACCAGTTTATGTGACATTGGTCAGGAAGCCATACCCGCTTAATCCATAGACTTTGGGTTCAGTTATCCTGAACCAAGGACCTCCTGCAGAAAACATTCCATAAATGAAGACGCTCCTGGCAAATAATTAATCTATTTACCAGGAGATCAGTTATCACACTGTTTACAAAGATATTAGACCAGATAACCTGTCTTTTTTCCCCAGGAAAACCCTCCCTCTGCTCCAATTGTAATCAGTACTTAGAAAAGCATCAGTCATAATGTTTAAACTTCTTTGTCTCCATTATTTTGCTTCAGAGAAGAATATGGAAGACAGAGTGTCAGGGTCTTATTCCATGTCACTATTTACCCAGACATCTATGTTTTTTCCCTCTTTATGAACCATGAATATTTTAACTACCTACAGGAACATGCATTATTTTTATAATGGGGATAAAATCAGTGGGGTATTTTTTTAAGTCTTTATGGGCACAGAACACAGGAAGACATTGAGTCTTCAAAGACATGACTACCTGTTACAATTTGTATTTCCTATTAAAATTATAAATAGAATTTGTCATCTTTCAAATTCTGAAAACTACAAATAACCAATTGAAATCAGTTATTAATGGACTTCTCTTCTAAATTAATTGCTAAATAGCTTATTCTACACATATCATCTATGCTAATTTGTTAACTAATTCACTTTGTTTAACAAAAGAGAAAGAGTAAACAAGATAAGGCTCTTCCTTAAAAGGTAATGTGAGTTTTAGGGCATTATTATTTGTTTATTCTTAAAAGTCTATGCTTTGGCATACTGTAGGATTTCATTATTTTCCCATAGACTGAGATGTTTAAAACTGCACAATAATTTGTAGGTATGATATTATTATATTCTACTTACTTTACAGATGAGGAACTTGAAGGTGTGAAGTAAATGGGCTGTCACTGAGCTCAATGGTCTCTGTCTTCTCAATACTTTTTATATAGTATGTAGTAACTCAGATAATTCTTGAATTTGCCATTGTGCTCTCCAATTACATTCTACTACTTACTCACTTGCTCCTAAACTCAATTCAACATTTCAGTTTTAATTAAAATAGGATTTATTTCATTTAAAACCCCCTGGGTATTCAATCTTCTTATCTCTTAAATGTATCATAAATTTTATGCATCATATTAAGCAACAGAAAAGAGTGGTGATTCTTACTTTTTTGCAACTGCAACTGATGATTGATTTAATGTTTTAAAATATTGCTTTAAATCATCTAAAATTCTTATCTCATTTTTAATTCAAAAAGGTCACAAATGAGAATTCCTACAAAATGAAAAAATGATGGCTGATTGAATTGAAATTTAAATGAGTCAGAGAAAGAACAGTGGAATTTGGGGAAATGCTCACTATCTTAAAGTACTTATTATCTTCCTATTTCCTTTTTACTTACACCCCAAATACAAAATGATTCATGCATTATATGCCTCATCTTTCTGGCTAATTATATTTTAAAATAATCTCTAATGGCAGTGTAATAATGATACTGTGTAATTATAATGTCTACTTTCAGACAACACTTCTATCTTAGAATCAAATGCATATCTTCAAAACATGAATTCTTTGTTTTGTTAGGCACATAAAATAAATGGATTCATATTTTAGAAGTTAGGATACTTGTGCAAATAAACATGAAATTATGTTATTCGTAGGAGGGTATCTCATAAAGATTTTGATAAAATATGTGAAGTGGAGCACTTTAAAAATTATTTCTAAAGATTGGAAAAATAAAATACTTATATATAATCCAGTTGTATCTGGCTTTGTTCTTTTGGGTTTACATTTATTCAATGCCTAACAAATATTTATTTAATACCTAACATATAATGAACATTATATCAGGGCTAAAGATCACAGAAAACCATTTTTTTTTCCAAACCAGAAAAGTAATGTTTTAATGAGCTAAGTACTTGACACACCCTCTAGAAGACTTTATCCTAATTTTTTTTTCTGTGAGACTTTATCCTACGTTTTTTGGTTGCATACTTTTGTCCACCTCTTGGAACTGATTTTGTAAGATCTTGCTAAATCATATTATCCTTTATACATAAGAAAGATAATTTAGACTTTAGCATGCTTGATCAAAACAGTTTTTTCCAGATTTTTTTAACTTTATTACAGGCAGGGGGCCACATTCCAAGTGGAAAACCCAGGTTAAAAGTTCGAATTCATACATAATATAGTAGAATGTCTAAATATTATGTATGTTCAGTGTCCTATGAGGACATAGTCAAAAGGAACTAAATTCATCTAACGGGATAGTGTCAAGGTAAATATATCTAAAAGGAAATGAGAGATCACAAGATGGAAACAAGGAAGACAAATGTATTTGTAGCACTGTTAAAGATTTTTCCAACTAAAAGCAATAGCCAATTTAACACTACTTTTATCATTTCTATTTTGCAATTTTTAGCAGTACTAATATACATGAAAGGAAAATATTCATAAACATATTGGAACAGAGGAAACAAAGTTATAATTATAGATAAATGATATGTTGTTACTAATGAGAGATTACTCATTACTAATGAGAGATTACTCACTACTATTCAAATGAACAATTATATATTTTATAACAAATCAAGTCTCATAAGTAAGCACGGACCCCACTGGATAATACAGGAGAAAGTTTTCAAGTTGAGTATCTTAGGAATTGAAGTGTTGTCTAGTTTAAACAATCTCCTCTGGATAAGTCAGTCTCTGCAAGGTACATACACAGTCTTTCAAATATAATCCCTCACTCCTACCCAATTGCTACTCTTCAAGATAATACCTCATTGTATGTGTAAGTGCAGATAGCTTAAATGTTCTCATAACTGGGAGAGAGAATGGGAGCTATACATCTACGCAATGTTTGTATTGTTTCCTGTTTCAGTTTGATCTGATCTGTGGGCTAGGGACTGCTGTGAAAAAGTGCTGACCTGCTTTAAGGGTCAATGTGTCGTCACTCACTGCTGTTGTACATTTTCCCAAACACTTCAAGAAAGAAACCTCTTTGTTCTACTTCAGATCTCTAGTGGATCATCTGTTCTTTTAGCACTTTCTCGCCCCTACCTTAGTATATAGATGACTCTTGATTTTCTATATGGCACAGTAAGGCTGTGGGGAGTCAAAAGTTGAGTCTTACTTGTCTTCCTCATCTCCCTATGCCACTACCTTCAATTTCTCCAGCAGAGTGTCATTGCTAGAACTCTAAAAAGGAATTGGGACAGAATATTCTGGTTTTTTGTTTTGTTTTATTTTGTTTTCCCTTCAATTTATCAAGTAAAACCAACCTTCAAGGGGAGGTCCATGCACGTGTATCTAATTATTTGTCCCCCTTTCCTCCATATCCCTAATCTCGTCTCCATAACCCTCAGATTTGGAGTAGGAGGTTTCTTCCCTCATCTCCCTGTAGGATATAGGAATCTCTCCTATATCACATCTCCTGCCCAATGCCCACGTGGAATTTGCTTTCATCTTTTCACAGATTCCCCAATTGTAGATGATATGCAAACAAATTGAGAAATAAAGTTGCAGCAAGAAAGTTACCAAAAATATTATTCCCGTTACAGCCAGAAAACTCAAGAACATCAATTAAAGTTTTAGCTATACAATATGTAAAGTCAGAAATTTTCCATATGCCAGTAATAACTAGCTAGAAAATATCTAAGTATGTGGTATATTTCTGTATATGAAGCTAGATGTGAACATATTTGTACTGATCCATTTGATTAAGTTTAAATTGATTAATCTATAAAAGACAGCATTTAAAAATAAATAAATTATGTTAATTTAGAACAGTGTAAAATTACCCATAACTTTGGAAACTGGTTGCTAATTAAGAATTGAAAGTACTTCAAGCATCTGTTACTTGATAATTTCATCCAAACTTCTATATGAGTATCTTTTTATTTTTAAGAACATAATGCAAACAATAAGGTATGGGATCTCTACATAGACTCTCCTCCTTCTATATTTTTACTTTTATTTAGCCATATGTAATTATTAAGGGGTAGATCAATGAAGAAAGAATCACTATTTTAAATGGTTTTTGTCTCTGACTTTCCTCATTTTAATAATTCTAATGCTAAAATATAACTATGGTGCAAGACACCATCTGTTTGCAGATATGAAAAAAATCCCCATATGTGAACTCTAAAACTCTATAATTGTTCTAATGTTAAAAAAATAATAATCTTATAAAACTGACTGAAAGATCAATTTTGGTCCTCTTGTTTAATGTCAAAACTTACAAAAATTAGTTTCTCTTCTGTGAGCTCAATAATTCCTACTTTCCTTGTGAAACTTTAAAATTTAGATGGCTTTATGGTTACCCTGATTGGAAATGCTGACTTTTCTACCAAAGTCACACACAACATAAATAATTGCCAGCGTTTAAGGCAGATGGCTATTTATTAGTGTTACACTAAACCACCTCTAACTCTAAAGACTGCTTTCACAGGAATACCATGAATATGCATGGTGATGACTGCCTAGTGAAAACCCAGCAGTTTAACACATCTCTCAGTATGCTTCTTCTGTGTCACTGATATAAATACAATATCATATTTAGCTACTATTTTTCAAATAAATGTGTTCACCTTGGAGTTTTATATATTTGCACAAATATAATTATATAAAATTAAAAATAAAAGTATACATATAATAATGATATAGTTAATATATATACTCATGACTGAAATATATGTGTCATGAATGACAATGATCAATCATTAATGTATACTTGGCTTTCTAGTTTCTGTAATTTAAAAGGTCTTTAAAATTTTTATTTTGGTTCTTAGTCAACTACTAAACCGCAAATGATTATAATTTCAACCTTCATATTTTATCATGATTTGAGACAGGATAATATGCAGTAAGAGCCTAGGCTCTGAAGTTTAAGAACCCTAATTTGCAGTCAGATTTACATCATTACTGTAATATTGACATTGAAAAAGTTAAATAACATCTTTAGGCCTGTGTTACTTGACCATAAAATTGGTTATCTACCATGTAAAGTTGATCTTATAGTTATTTCTAAACATAAGGTAAATACTCGGTAGATGTTAGCTTTAAATAGTTTAACTAGCCCAAACATTCACAACCTCTTTTCCAATGTAATACCAGTTATATTTGAGTATCAGACATTTGCAGAATGTCTTCTGAATCAAAAGTCATCCTTCAGAAATGACAAATGCATCCCTTCAAATCAATAGAAAACACGATGTAACTTCAACTACTAAATCAAATTCAAAATCTAATATCTTCTGAGTGTGTTGGAAGTATTAAACCTCAAAAAAAAAGTCACGACAAACAACAATCCTAACAATAAAAACAAAATGCATAATCTATAAAATCATATTTGTGGAGTTGTCCATCAGAAAGCTGAGAAAGCAAGCCAACTTGATTAACCGAATCCAAAGAGTGGCATGTGGCTCTATGCAGAGATAGGTCATATGTCATCTTAGCAATATTTGCAATATTGCTTCTCCGCAATGAATCTTCTTTTCCAGAGAATCTCAATTTCTTTCTCCCAAATATCTTCTCAAAATCTTCTCCATCTTACAAACTTATAAGCTCTGTAATGTTGGGAAGTCTAGTTTATCAGCACAGTGTTTATAGGTCACTGACACTCAGTACATATTTGATTAGGTCTCTCACTATAAAATATTCAGAAGTTCTCCATATTTGTTCATCTGATTTTTTGAGTAGGAGATGCCATACGGGAGGAATACCATAGTCACTATGCTGCTGGCAAAAGGGCTAAATTACTTCTGGATATTACTTAACTTATAAACTAGATTCTCTATATGGTCTATTCTATCCATTTCTCATAATTTTACTTATTTTTTGTACAGCTGTTTCAGTCATATTTAAAACCACCATTCAGAATACCTATCTACCCATTGGCTAATTGAATTTAAATTAAAAAAAAAAAAATGCCTACCTACCTACCTACCTACCTATACATTATTTCTAGAGCAGTCCACAGCAAAGTTGAGTGAAAGGTACTGAAATCTTTTACAGAATGTCTTTTTGTAGAGTATCTTTTTTACAGAGTATCTTTCAGCTCTAACACTCTAGAAAAACAGAAACATCTTCTCTATCTTGAAGCCATTCACACTTACAGTTTTTATGTAACATGGATCCCATTAGAAGGATATGGTATATAAACAATGAATCTTGGAACACTGAAAAAATAAAATTAAATTAAATTTAAAAAAAAGAAGAAAATGGTCTCACTTTACCATTCAGTAAAATGTAACAGGTATGTTAAAATACAATCATAGCAAAAAGATAAACCCTTTATTTCTCTCTGTTAACAAGAGTACTTATTGAAAGAAATTATTACGGTAGAGCTGAGAAAATGTAAGGTACTGTATTGAGGAATAAGATGTACTGTTTATAATGTTAATCAGAAAATCAAAGCAAAGAAAGAAAATAAACTTAAAAATGAAGATGCTAAACAAGTGTGGAGAATTTGGGGCAGTAGATCATGGACAGAAAATTGATAAAATATTTTGTTATTGTCATAAATTTTAAGATCTAGGTTTTGTTTGGCTTTTTTTTTTAACATTTCAACCCCTCTGAAGATGGCAGTTTTCTTACAGTTCATGATTCATTGATAATTACATGGATTTTTTTAAATTTCTTGATGGTATATAAAATAATGGCTTGTTTTATAGATTGCAACTTAGAGTCCATGAAATATGGTAAGTGTATGAAGTATTTTAGGGTTTGTAATGAAAATTAATTTCACAACTGTTATAATGATTGCATTTAGAAGTCATTCATTTCCAAACATTTAACTTAATGTTGTATTGTGAAATGTATATAATTTACACGATTACTGGAATTGTCAATAACCCATTTACAGCCATATGCCTATACACATATATAACATTAAACATTCCAGGAAACATTAGCACCAGAGCATTTCTAAAGCATTCTTTAAAAAGTGTATGTATGGATTGCGGTCAAGATGGCAGAGAAGTAGCAGCTGAGACGACATCAGGTAGCAGGAGATCAGCTAGATAGCTTATCAAACCATTGCGAACACCTACAAATCCAACGGGAGATCAAAGAGAGGAAGAACAGCAATTCTGGAAACAGAAAATCAGCCACTTTCTGGAAGGTAGGACTGGCGGAGAAGTGAATCAAAAGCGACGGGAGGATAGACCGTGGGG
>PISX010010421.1:0-70457 GCA_004024625.1 Mellivora capensis | reverse complement strand
GGCGTGTTAAGATCTCCTACTATCAATGTATTCATATCAATATGACTCTTTATCTTGATTAATAGTTTTCTTATGTAATTGGCTGCTCCCATATTGGGGGCATAGATATTAACAATTGTTAGATCATCTTGGTGGATAGTCCCTTTAAGAATGATGTAGTGTCCTTCTGTATCTCTGACTACAGTCTTTAGTTTAAAATATAATTTATCTGATATGAGAATCGCTACCCCATCCTTCTTTTGAGGCCCGTTGGCATGAAAGATGTTTCTCCATCCCTTCACTTTCAATCTGGATGTATCCTTAGGTTCAAAATGGGTCTCCTGTAGACAACATACGTATGGGTCCTCTCATTTTATCCAATCTGCAACCTTATGTCGTTTTATGGGCGCATTTAGGCCATTCACATTGAGAGTGATTATCGATAGATACGTTTTTATTGACATCGTGTTACCTTTGGAGTCTTTCTTTCTGTAGATTGTCTCTGTATTTCTGTACAATGATATTCCTGGGGTTTTTCCTCTTTTATAGAATCCCCCTTAGTATTGCCTGTAATGTAGGCTTAGTGTTTGCAAACTCCTTTAAGGTATGGCGGTCTTGGAAACTCTTTATATCTCCATCCATTTTGAATGTCAGTCTTGCTGGATAAAGTATTCTTGGTTGCATGTTCTTCTCATTTAGTGCCCTGAATATATCTTGCCAGCCCTTCTGGCTTGCCAGGTTGCTGTGGACAGGACTGACGTTATTCTGATGGGCTTTCCTCTGTACGTAAGGAGCTTCTTTGTCCTAGCTGCCTTCAAGAGAGTTTCTCTAGAATTATAATTCCTCATTCTTACTATCAGGTGTCTCGAGGTGTTTCAAGAATCTGAAATCTTGGGGGGGGGGGACGTTCTGCCTCTAGTACATGAACGCTGTTTCCATTTGCGATATTTGGAAAACTTTCATGAAGAACGTGTTTGACAATATTTTCTAGACTTCTTTCTTTCTCTTCCCCTTCAGGTATTCCAATAATTCTGACGTTGGAACGTTTCATGGCATCATTTATTTCCCTGATTTTGTTTTCGTGGTTTCTAAGCTGTTTGTTCCAGGCTTCCTCCTGATCCTTTCTCTCTATCTGTTTGTCCTCCAGATCATTAATTCTATCTTCTGCCTCAGTTACCCTAGCTTTTAGAGAATTTAGATTAGATTGGAACTCACTGAGAGCCTTGTGAACATCATCCCTGGTCGCTTTCAGTTCTGCCCTAAAATTGTGAACATCATCCCTGGTGGCTCTCAGTTCTGCCTTAATCAATTCCATTTGGTCGTCCATGGTTTTCTCCAACCTCGCTATTGCCTGGATTCCCTTTCCGACGTAATGTCTATGTCGGTAGCCATTAGCCCTGTTGCAGAGGTCCCATCCTCTGAATTTTTCTTCTGTTGGGCATTCCTCCTCCTAGTCATTTTGGTGAGAGTTGGCTGAATGGTTGTAGCTGGATGTATCGACCTTGGTGCAGTGAAGGTGCACCCTGGAAAGCTTCTGAGCAATCAAGAGTCCCCACCCAAATGAAAGAAAAAAAGAAAGAGAGAAAGAGAGAGAGAGAGAGAGAGGAAAAAGAAAGAAGGATAAAAGAGAAGGCTCAGCCCAAATGGGCCCCAAGGTAAGGTTTGTGAATATACAAATACAGACAAACAAAAAAGACTGATAAAAGTATATGACAAGAGAAGAAAAAAAAATATGTACCTATATATGTAGAAGCAAAACAAAGAAACAAATAGAAAAACAAAAAAATGAACCTCGTCAAAAAGAGCCCTAAGTATATGATTTATAGACTACCAGGACAAACACAAGTATACAAAAATACTGGTAGGAGAAAAAGATGGGAGAGTGGTTGTAAATTCTCAGTGTGGGCGAGGAAGGTTATTTTGCTTCTTCCTGGATGTGTCTTGATATCTTTTTTTTTTTTTTTTTTGGTCAGAGAGAGAGGGAGCGAGCACAGGCAGACAGAGTGGCAGGCAGAGGCAGAGGGAGAAGCAGGCTCCCCGCCGAGCAAGGAGCCTGATGTGGGACTCGATCCCAGGACGCTGGGATCATGACCTGAGCTGAAGGCAGCCGCTTAACCAACTGAGCCACCCAGGCGTCCCTCTTGATATCTTTTTTAAAGGATACAACTTTCCTAAGATATCAGTGGATTAAAAATTGGTTTACCTATAGGGGTAGCATTGATTGGGGAAAGGGGATTACCTTGAATTTTAACTCTATATGAATATTAGTAAATAAAAGTAAAGAAAAGTATGATCTAAACTAAAGTGAAATTTTAAAAAAATATATAAAAAATAGAAAAGCAAAAAAAAACATGGGTATATGTATCAAAAAGTTCAGGTTAGAAGGTTATTATGGAATTTGATGTACTGGACGTCTCACTGTGATGGTAAATAGGCTAAAAAAATCTATATAACAAAATAAAAAAGGTTAAAAAAATTTAAAAATGAACCAGAATAGTGGGAACGAATTAAGAATTAAAGGTATCTATGAAGTAGTAGTGATTGTTGTCTTCTTGGCTGGTTGGCTTTCTGGGGGAGGGGCCTGCCGCGTGGGTTTTCAGGCGGTGTTTCCTGAGTTAAGTCCTTCCGCCCCCCTCCAGGGGTGGACTCTGAGGAAACCGGGCCTTTAGGCTTTTGTTCTCTGGAGGTTTTTATGTCTGTTCCTTTGTTTTCTCTCCCCCCTTGGCAGCTCCGGATGTTTCTTGGAGGTTTAGAGGAAAGCAAACTGCACCCAGACCTCCCTCCCAGAGAGAAGCCCCAGTCCATTCCCCTCTGAGTGCTGCAGAGCAGGTTCCCAGCTGCGATCTCTGGGGACACCTGTGTGTCCTGCTTGTTCTCAAAACCCCAAGCGGCAGCTGTCTGGGCAGCTCCAGACCACCAGAGAGGTTCCAAGCAGGGAAGGCACACAGAGATTTTCCCGACAGCCCGAGCTGAGAGCGATCAGACTTTCTGGGTCCTAGAGAGCCCCCCCGCTGGTGCCCATGCGCCTCTCTCAGGGGAGGGGGTGGAGCGCGTCTCAGGCTCTGCTAGAGCAGCGCGGCACACACATGGGGACTGCAAAAGTCTGTTTCTGCTCCGGAAGGGTCCCAGCCCATGCCACACGCCAAGCGCCCTTAGGAGGTATCCTCACAGCTCAGAGACAAAGACCTGATTTCTCCAGTGCACTCTCTCTGGCTCAGTGCCAGGGGTGTCTGCCCTCTGTGGGGGACTTAAGCCCCTGTCCCTAACAGTTCCAATTCCCACAATTTCCCCCTGCGATCTTTTCTCTTTCTGAGTGCTTTTTATCAGACTTCAAGTTAATGCTGGTCCCCAGTCTTAGGGGACTCTCGTTTTGGGGTATTACTTCCCAATGCGTCTCCTCTGGTGGCTCTCTCCCCCTTTTGCTTATCTTCCGATACCAGTCCGGTGTTTCCGCTCCGCTTTACCTGCCCACTGGCGTCTTCTGCCCCCGTAGAGATCCTGACGAGTAGAATTTTGATCTCAGGCTGATTTCATGAGTGATCGGAGTTCCTTGGTAGGTAATCAGCTCACTTTAGGGGACAGGTTGAACCAGAGCCTCCTCCTAGTTCCCTGCCATATTCTCTCTCCCCTATAATTGTGTTTTTAATAAGTATTTTGGGTTGAATTTTTTATACCACCTAGTTTTTTGAACAGCCATTTTTATTCCATAAGATTCAGAACATTTTATAAATGAATACATGAAAACTCTTTAATGTTTGTTTCTTATGATATTTAAAGTCAAGGAGTCATCCTTAAAATCTGAATCATCCTGGGGTACCTGGGTGGCTTAGTGTATTCAGCGTCCAGCTCTTGATCTCGGCTCAGGTCTTGAACTCAGGGTCGTGAGTTTAAGTTCCATGATGGGCTCAGGACTGAACATGGAATCTACTTTAAAAAAAAATTCCGAGTCATTCTTTTAGACAAACAAATGGTTAAATGGTAAGAACTTCCACTTCACTTTGTAGTGACTCTGAGTAACAGGATGATTAGCACCTAAGGACCTTTTTTCTCTCCTGGGGCTAGACAATTTGTTTTTCATCTGGCAATTTTTGTACTGAGCTCACTCAATAACTTAGCAATAATGACCATCCTGAGGCATCTGGTGCTGAGTTATCTAATGTGTAAGAAGGAGGAAATTGCATATAGACCTGGAACCTGTTTGAAATTATTGTCACTTTACACATCCTGCCCCCAGATTAGGAAAGTTTGCAGCTATAATTTATTCAAATAAACCTCTTCCCCTTTTTCCCACTCCTCATCTTCTGGGAGTCCTACAATGGAGATATTTAACTTTATAGAATCACTGAGTTCCCTAATTCTACCTTCATGTTCTAATATTTTTCTTTCCCTCTTCTTTTTGGCTTCCTTATTTTCCATCATTTTATCTTCTATATCACTGAGTTGCTCTTCTGCTTCATTTGTCCTCATTTTTGTGGCCTCCAGTTGAGACTGCATCTCAGTAATAGCATTTTTATTTTTGGTCTGACAAGATTTTAATTCTTTTATCTTTACAATAAGGAATTCTCTCGTGTGTTCTATGTTTTTTTTTCCCCCAAGCCAACCTGGTATCTTTATAATAATTGTTCTAGATTCTGTTCAGACATCTTATATCCATATTGACTGAATCCCTGGAAGTGAGTACTACCGTCTGTGCTTACTTTGGGGTGAGTTTCTCTGCCTCATCATTTTTTCCAGAAAAGAAAAGATGAAAGAAAGAAAAAACAACAAAAACAAAACAAAAGAAAACAACAACAGGTTTTAAAAAAACAAAAACAGCTAGATTCTGGGTGTGTTTTTGTCTGCTTGTTTAAAGAAACTAGAACTGAAAATAAGAAAGAAATATATGTGTATACAAATAAAATAAAATGCAATAAAAGGAAATTTAAAAAATTTAAAAATGTATATAATATATATAAATAAAAATTAAAAATGAATTTTAAAAATAATTGAAAAAAATAAGATAAAAAAATAATCTAAAAGACTAAAGAATAAAAATACAAAGAATGCCATATACTGTTTTCCTCCAGAGCTGAAGTTTTGCAGCCCTCTATGATCAGTAAATTTGGTGAGAGGAGGTTGTTTGTCCTGGTTTCCTGGGACAACGGCCTGTTACACTGATTCAGGTAGAGTTGCCTTAGTGACTGACAATGCCACCCCAATGTGCAGAGGCAGGGCTTGGTGTAAACAGCTCCAGACTCCACTAGGTGGCGCTCGTTTGCTCCCTGAATGCTTTCAGCACTGATGGGCTGGATGACTATGGCTGTGCCTGATCTCTAGCCCCAGAGCTGATAATTTGCACAGGGGCCCTCATAGAAAAGCAATCAATCACTCTTTTCTCTCTGGTTTCCATCAGAAATCTGTGTTCACCTCTTGTGACCAAGCATTTTAATGTCAGGCGCACAACTAAACTTCAAATCTCCAAATTTAAGGAACTCCTATACTGTGGACATAGGCTGTTTCTCCCATTGAATCTTTCAATGCTTTTGCCTTTTGCTGGACCCCTCCCAGGAAAGCGGTCACATGACCGTGCAGCAGTTCTCAGTTTATGGCAACACAAAGCAGAAATCCAGCACCTACACTCACTATTTTCACCTGGCTCCCCACTCCTAAGCCTAGGAATTCTGCAGCACTCTGGCACCACCCTTTCTTCTTTCAAACCCAGGGATCCTGAGACCACTCTATCACACCTGGGATTCTACCCTGCTTCACCACCTGAGCACCTTTATGCCAGGCAAGTCCCACACTGTAGCAGATTTCTAAAAGTTCTGATTTTCCATTCCATTGCTTATAATACTTTGTAGTAGCCCCCTTAGGTAGGTTCCCTCCCTTCCCCCATACCCTCAGCTATATCACACCTGATTCAAGTTTCTGCGTGTCTCACCTTCCAAATGTTGGTCACTTTTCTAATTGTAGATTTGCAGTGTTTGCTTTCTCGGATCTCCAGTTGATTTTTTGGGCACTCAGAATGATTTGATAACTACCTAGTTGTATTTGAGGGATGAGACAAATTTGCCTCTGCCATCTTAACCTCTCTGGAAACATACTTATTATATAGGTATGTATGCATGAATTTCGCATGAACCTGGATGCAAGAATAGTAGTTTCCCATTTTGCGATTTAGGACAATAAAAAAGTTCACATCATTGTGTTTCTGTAGTCCTTACTTAACTGATGTGATTAAAAGGGATATAAATATATACCTTTATATGTATATATGCATATATATCTTTATATGTATATGTACATATAATATCAAAATGTTTCTTTTTTGATATTACAAAAAAATCACTGAAATTCACTTATTTCCACAAAAGATTTTATAGCATGAAACAAATATTTCATTAGAGAGGCAATAAACATGTTGAAGTGGAAAGAAGTATTTTTAATACCTTTATACAAATCTGGTAATGTTAATAACTCTTGAAACCAATAAAATACTATGCAGGCCACTACTAACATTGTGTATCCTGGCTCTTAGAAGCTGTAAGACATTTTGTTTGTTGTTTATTTGTATATAACTATAAGTTGAATCAGATATTACTTGAACCCATAAGTGAGAAATTGCAACTGCCCCTCAGAACAATGTATTACTTAAAATATAACCCCCGGGAAATGTTTCTAGTTACCAAGCACATTTAGATACAGCCTTAAGAAAAACAGATACTGCAACAGGCCTCTGGGGGAGAGGACGAAATACGGCCTTGAAGCTGAGCAGCTGGGGATGCCCGGCTCACTCAGGGCAGAATGCCGCCTGCTTCATTTTTCCGTTATCTCCTCTTTCCCCCCAGAGAGCACCTGTGGCTACTTAGATAAGTCCTTTGAATGTGCTTCTTCAACTATAAACTTTATACTGCTTGTACAGACATATTTTTGCCCTCCTTCTTGTTTATCTACAAGGCATATGACTAATATTTGACCTTCATCGGTTCCTCTGATGGCTATTCTTTCTATCTAATAAAAGCGAGACTGAGGAGTTGCTTGGGGCAGCAGTCTTTTCAACTGTTGTCCCATGCTCCCATTCTCTTGCAGCTGACTTGTTTGTGCCTTATTCTTCTCCCATTCGCTGACTGGGAGCGGCAAGAAATTACCATGCTTCTCTTCTGCAACCCAGGAGAACCCACTGGTAAATAATGCAGAAAATGCATTCAATCTTACTGTCCCCAAATAACAAGAATTTTAGCAAAGTACCTGAAATTGCTCTCATTTAGTAAAAGGATGTTTTTCAGAAATATAACTGTATTTCAGGGCACCTGGGTGGCTCAGTGGGTTAAAACCTCTGCCTTCAGGTCAGGTCATGGTCTCAAGGTCCTGGGATCAATCGGCCCGCATCAGGCTCTCTGCTCAGCAGGGAGCCTGCTTCCCCTTCACTCTCTGCCTACCTCTCTGCCTACTTGTGATTTCTCTCTGTCAAAATAAATAAATAAAATAAAAAAGAAATGTAACTATATTTCATCATTTCAAAACAGATAAGCAGACTTAAAGAGGTCAGTTAACTGTATATGGAGGGAGAGAGAAATATATATGATTTCTCCCTTACTATCAATGCCTTCTTAGCTTTTGCCTCTATATTTAATAAGTGCTGCTGTTCAATATAATACAGGTTAATTTAGAATTTACATCAGTAATAAATACCTTTGGTCAGATCTTTACCTAAAATATCATATAACAAAATATTTAAGAAAAAGGAATATGTGGTATTAGTAAAGTTGATAATGGTAAAAATAATGATAATAATAATAGCTAATATTTATTGAGTTCATACTATATGTCTGGTATTATCTGAAGCACTACAAATGCACAATTTCATTTAAAATGTATCAAATCTATGAATGATATCATTTCATAGATTCATCAATTTTATATTTTAGGAAACTGAGCACTAGAGAGATTAAATAACTTACCCATGTTTACCTAGCTTGTTAGTAACAGAGGTGGGATTCAATTTCAAATAAACTTTACTCCATATACAAGCATTATACAATGAATAAGCATAAAATATCTGAGACATTCCAATGCAAGCACTCCTTCCAGACATAAAATTCAAACATATTAATGTGTCCTTTTCCATTTGAAGGACCTTGGTTATAAAGTTGAAAAAACAGAAAATCAGGAAAGAAACCACCAACATTACATTTTGGGGATGCCCTAAAACAGAGTTAAAAGTACTCCTTGAGAAAAATTCACCTCAGATTATAATCATGGTAGCTGTATCTTCACCTAAGACTAGATTTAGGTGACAATAAAGATGAGTATAATTTTTGGTCTAAGACTGAGTGTTTAGAAATTGAAGCAAAGATTTTGAAATTAATTTTGGTTCACAATATTGTCAAACTGATTGATATTTAAGTTTCACATATTGATGATGGTATTTAACAAGCTTATTCTGATTCTGTCACCATATTTGTTTCAACTCCTTTGATGACTTTCTCGCTGTTAAAATTAGCAAGATACTTGGGCTGCCTTGAGTGTCATTTGAACCAATTCTATTTTAGCAATAGCTTTTATTTATATTTTTAGTAAGGACTGCCATCCAGTGTTCAGTTTGATTAATAACAGCTAGCTATTCTAAATTCAAACAGCTACAACTCCAAATACTGTGCGTTTTGAAAACATAGTTAACACCACAATGCTTTTAACTAACATTTCTGCTCCATTGAGAGAAAGAAAACTTAAGTGCCAGCAAGTGATATAAAAGTCTAAAGTACTATGTTGAATAAAAGTGGTGAGAGTAGACGTCCTTATCTTGTTCTTGACCTTGGGGTAAAACGTCTCAGTTTTTCTGCTACATACTGTTTGCCATAGAGATTGCACCAATTTCCATTCCCATCAACAGTGCAAAAGGGTTCCCTTTTTCTTTCCCAAGTTTCCCAAAACTTGTAATTCCTTGTCTTTTTATTCATAACCATTCTAATAGGTAGCATGGATTTATTAGACTTTTGTGAAATCACTATCCTAGTCTGGACTTAGGTAATTCTTAGTAAATTATTTAAATTAGAGTAAATATTTCAGACAAAACATTCAGCAGTTTTTAACAAATCATGTGACCATGCAATCTTTTATTTGGTTCTTCAAAGGGGCTGAGTCTTGGGGTACCTGGGTGTCTCAGGGTGTTAATCCTCTGCCTTCAGCTCAGGTCATGATCCTGGGGTCCTGGAATTGAGCCCTGCATTGGGGGCTCTCTGCTCAGCAGGGGAGCTTGCTTCTCCCTCTCCCTCTGCCTGCCTTTCTGCCTACTTGTGATCTCTACCTCTCTTTCAAATAAATAAAATGTTAAAAAAAAAAACACAAAGAGGCTGAATCTTAATTGTTTTAACTTAGACTTCCTACTCAAACCATTTCGTAAAGTTTTCATTTTCCAATTTGATACTGGGAACATGGTGTGTTCCTCTCTTTGCTTTTATCCTTGCTTTCAAATTACCTAGTTGTTTCTTTTTTTTTTTTAATTATAATGTGTCATCAATTTATATCACAAAACAAATAATGAATTTAACATTTGTTTCCACTTCTTATTCTAAAACAAGTTCATTAGATTTTTATCTGCATTTCAAATTATTACAGATGACTTTTTTTTTTTTAATATTTATTTACTAACATTTCCATAGCAATTCGGGATCTCTTCTGGTTCCATACAAATTTTAGGATTGTTTGTTCCAGTTCTTTGAAAAATGCCGTGGAATTTTGATTGGGATGGCATTGAAAGTATAGATTCTCCTAGGCAATATATACATATTAAGAATATTTATTCTTCTGATCCATGAGAATGGAATGCTCTTCCATACTTTTGTGTCCTCTTCAATTTCTTTCATGAATTCTGTAGTTCCTTGAGTACAGATCCTTTACCTTTTTGGTTAGGATTATTCTCAGGTATCTAATGGTTTTTGGTGCTATAGTAAGGAAATGTTGAAAAAGAAAAACAAAACTGGGGGCATCACATTGCCTGATTTCACGCTTTACTACAAAGTTGTAATCACCAAGACAGCATGGTACTGGCACAAAAACAGACACATAGACCAGTGGAACGTAGAGAGCCCAGATATGGACCCTCAACTCTATGGTCAAATAATCTTCGACAAAGCAGGAAAAAATATCCAGTGGAAAGTCAATCTCTTCAATAAATGGTGCTGGGAAAAATGGGCAGCAATATATAGAAGAATGAAACTTGACCATGCTCTTAAACCATACACAAAGATAAACTTAAAATAGATAAAAGACCTCAATGTGAGGCAGGAATCTATCAAAATCCTCGAGGAGAACATAGGCAGTAACCTCTTTGACATTGGCCACAGCAACTTCTTTCAGGACATGTCTCCAGAGGCAAAGGAAACAGAAGTGAAAATGAACTTCTGGGACTTCATCAAGTTCAAAAGCTTCTGCACAGCAAAGGAAATAGTCAAAAAAGCAAAGCAGCAACCCACAGAATGGGAGAAGTTATTCCCAAATGACATTAAAGACAAAGGGCTAATATCAAAGGTCTGTAAAGAATTCCTCAAAATCAACACAGATAAAACAGATAATCGTGTCAAAAAATGGACAGAAGACATGAACAGACACTTCTCCAAAGAAGACATACAAATGGCTAAGAGACACATGAAAAAATGTTCATCATTAGCCATCAGGGAGATTCAAATCAAAACCACATTGAGATTCCACCTTACACCAGTTAGAGTGGCCAAAATCAATAAGACAGTAAACAACAAGTGTTGGAAAGGATGTGGAGAAAAGGGTACCCTCTTACACTGTTGGTGGGAATGCAAGTTGATGCAGTCACTTTGGAAAACAGTGTGGAGATTCCTTAAGATATTATAAATAGAGTTACCCTATGACTCTGTGATTGTACTACTGGGTATTTACCCCAAAGATACAGATGCAGTGAAAAGAAGGGCCATCTGTACCCCAGTGTTCCTAGCAGCAATGGCCACAGTCACAAAACTGTGGAAAGAACCAAGATGCCTTCCAAGAGATGAATGGATAAAGAAGATATGGTCCATATATACAATGGAGAATTATGCCTCCATCAGAAAATATGAATACCCAACTTTTGTATCAACATGGACGGGGCTGGAAGAGATTATGGTGAGTGAAATAAGTCAAGCAGAGAGTCAATTATCATGGTTTCACTTACCTGTGAAGCATAAGGAATAGCATGGAAGACACTGGGAGATGGAGAAGAGAGGTGAGGGGAAAATTGGAGGGGAAAACAAAATTTGGGAGACTGTGGACTCTGAGAATCAGGGTTTTAGAGGGAAGTGTGTAGGGGGGTTTGGTGAGCCCGGTAGCAGGTATTAAGAAAGGCACGTATTGCATGGAGCACTGGGTGTCATGCACAAACAATGAATTTTGGATCACCAGAAAAAAATGAAATGTAAAAAAAAATTATTTATTAAGATCCCAGAGGAGGAAGATGGCAGATAATTTTGCCTGGCCCCTGGAATACGGCTAGATTTCTATCAAATCATTCTGAACACCTGCAAACTTAACCATAGATGTAAGAAAATAATTGCTGCAATTCTACAAGTAGAAAAGCAACCACTTTTCACAAGGTAGGAGGTGTGGAGAAGAAAATATGAGGTGATACATTGGTAGATAAACCTCATTGGGGAGGGATCCTCTCTAAACCAGCTACTGGAAAGTCATATAGCAGTGAAGTACAAAATTGGACCTTCTAGAAGTCTGCTTCGGTGAGGGACGACCCTGCCTGAAGGATGATCAGGTGCCAAAGTGGGGGAAGAACCCTAGGTAGAACAATGTGGCCTCAGGATCCTTCTGGTCACTGAATGAACGGGGGTGCCTAAGTGTGGCAGAGTTCCTAAGCATCCGAGCAGGAAAGCCAGCTCCAAAACACGAGCTCAGGAGTGGGTTTTCTGCTTTGCATTGCCATAAACTCTGAACAACAACATGGTCAGGCAACCCCTCTCAGCAAGGGCCCAGCAAGTTGCAGAACCTCAGTGAGACACTTTGCCTCCTCCTGGAGAAGCAGCATGAGTGTACACCACAGGAGTCTATAAAATTTGGAGACTCAAAATGGGGTCCCATGCCAGAAATAAAGACACTTCATCATGGGCTGGGTATACAGCTCCTGGTTTCATTGATCTGTTTTTCTTTTTTTCTGTTTCTGTATCATTTATTTCTGCTCTACTCTTTATTGTCCCCCTTCTTGTGCTGGCTTTATGCTTCCTTTATTTTTTCTTTCTCTAGTTCCTTTAGTTGTAAGGTTAGGTTGTTTATAATAGATTTTTAATTTGTTTGTTTGTTTTGTTTTTCTTCTTGAGGTAGGCCTATATTGTTATATACTTCACTCTTGGGATCTCTTTTGCTGCAATCCAAAAGACTGCACTGCTGTGTTTTTACTTCCATATGTTTCCATTTATTTATTTATTTTTATTTCTTATTTGTTTTCCTGGTTGACCCATTCATTATTTAGCAGCCTATTGTTTAACTTCCATGTATTTGTAGTCTTTTCAAATTGTTTCTTGTGGTTGACTTCAAGTTTCACAATGTTTTGGTCAGAAAAGTTGCACTTTATGATCTCAGTCTTTTGTACTGGTGAGGCCTGATTTGTGATCTAGTATGTGATCTACTCTTGAGAATGTTCCATGTGCACTTGAAAAAAAAATGTGTATTCTGGTGCATTAGGATGGAATGTTCTGTATGCACTTGTTAAGTCCATATGGTCCAGGGTTTCATTCAAAGCCATGTTTTTCCTTGTTGATTTTCTGTTTAGATGATTTGTCCATTGATGGAAGTGTGGTGTTCCCTACTATTATTGTATTATTATCAATTAGATATAATTATATTTCCAATTAGTTGTTTTATATATTTGGATGCTCCTACATTGGGGCCATAAATATTTACAGTTGTTAGAACTTCTTATTGGTTTGAACTCTTTATTATGATATAGTGCTCTCATTCATCACTTTTTATAGTCTTCCGTTTAGTTTGTCTTAAGGTCCAGTCTGTCTGATATAAGTATGGCTACCTGGCTTTCTTTTGACATTCATTAGCATGATAAATTTTTCTCAATCCCCTCACTTTCAATCCCCTCACTTTCTCAATCCCCTCATTGTCAAGTGATAGACAATGCAGATATCTTTAGGTCTAAAGTTATTCTCTTGTAGACTGCTTATACATAGACCTCGTTTTGCTTTGTTTTGTTTTACCCATTCTAACACCTTATGTCTTTTGATTGGAATGTTCATTCCATTTCATTCAGAGTAATTAGTGATAGACATATACTTATTGATATTTTATTACTTGTTTTGCCGTCATTTCTGGATATTTCTCTGTTCCTTTCTTGTCTTTGTCAGTTTTTCTCTTTCCTTTCCATCTAAAGACTCTCCTTTAATATTTCTTGCAGGGCTGATTTAGTGGTCACAAACTCTGTGTGTGTGTGTGTGTGTGTGTGTGTGTGTGTGTGTGTGTGTGTGAAACTCTTTATCTCTCCTTGTGTTCTGAATGATAGAAGTGCTGAATAGATTATTCTTGGCTGAAGATTTTTCCCATTTAGCACATCGAATATATTACCCACTCCTTTCTGGTTTGGCAATTTCCTGTTGAGAGGTCTGCAACTAGCCTTATGGGTTTTCTCTTTTACTTTAGGAACTTCTTTGTCTTGCTCCTTTAAGATTTTTTTTTGTTTATCACTGTAGTTTGCAAATGTAATTACAATATGTCTTGATGTTAGTTTTGATGGGAGTTCTGCTTTTGTTGATTTTGATGGAAATTCTCTGTGATTCCTAGAGCTTGATGTCTGTTCCCTTTCCCAGATTAGGAGACTGTCCCCAGATTCAGCTACTGTTTCCTTAAAACAATGTTCTGTTCCCTTTTCTCTCTCTTCTGGAACTTCTATTATAGGAATATTATTACATTTAAATTATTATAATTAATTTATTTATTTGAGAGAGAGAGAGAGAGAGCTTGAAAAGGAGGGACAGAGGGAGAGGGGAGAGAATCTCAAGCAGATCCATGCTGATTGTGTAGGCTGACTGATGGCTAGATCTCAGAACCATGACATCATGACCTGAGCCAAAACCAAGAGCTGTCCACTTAACTGACTGTGCCACCCTGGAGCCCCAAGAATGTTATTACCTTTGATGGGCTCAATGAGTTCCCTTATTCTATTCTTGTGTTACATAATTCTTGCTCTCTTTTGTTCAGGTTCATTATTTTCCATTATTTTATCTTCTGTATTACTTATTCATTCCTATCTTCTTCCATCCTTGAGTTCATTGCCTCAAGACTGTTTCCAATCTCAGTTATTGTATTTTTCATTTCTGGCTGCTTTTAACCCTTTTATCTCTGTGGTAAAGGCATCTCTAAAGTCTTCTTTTTTAAATCAATTACAGCAGGTAGCCTTATGATTGTTGCTTTAAATTCTCCAATAGACATATTACTTTTTTTTAAATTTCTTTTCAACGTAACAGAATTCATAGTTTTTGCACCACACCCAGTGCTCCATGCAATGCGTGCCCTCCATAATACCCACCACCTGGATCCCCCAACCTCCCAACCCCGCCCCTTCAAAACCCTCAGGTTGTTTTTCAGAGTCCATAGTCTCTCATGGTTCATCTCCCCCTCCAATTTGCCTCCACTCCCTTCTCCTCTCCATCTCCCCATGTCCTCCGTGTTATTTGTTATGCTCCACAAATAAGTGAAACCATATGATATTTGACTCTCTCTGCTTGACTTATTTCACTCAGCATAATCTCTTCCAGTCCCGTCCATGTTGATACAAAAGTTGCGTACTCATCCTTTCTGATGGAGGCATAATACTCCAATAGACATATTACTTTTTGCTTAGATCTCTGGCTGTGAACTTAGCTTATTATTTCATATAGAGTGAATTCCTCCATCTTAGTGTTTTGTCTAAGTCTCTATTGTGCTCCTGAAGAAGAGGCCATATAGTGCCCATAGCCTGATGTTTCAGAAAGTGTGTCTGGTGTGTGCTGCATGTGCTGTGTTATTGTGTTTTGTTTGCTCTATTCTTCAGGCCAATTATATACAGTCTCTTCTTGTCTATATATAGTGGACAGTGTTTGGTCCTTGGACAGAATGTGTCATGTTTCAACTTGGTGTTCTCCACTCTTGTTAAATGAGACCTGATACTACTTTCACAAGAACTGAAGCCCTGGAGAGCTTACTTGTTGGGAGAAGTGGTATGATCAGGAGTTTCTGCTTGTCTTTTGGGGAAGAAGCCACCTCCCTGGAACTGAGGCAAACCTGATCAAGAAGGGCAGTGCTGTCAATATCAAGGGAGTGGAACTTTGTGTAAGCAGGTCAGGCAGCTACCATGGGTGCTCTGCTGTTCACTACAGGTGGCTGTGCTTATGATGAGGATTAGGGTAGGGGTTTGGTGCCAGCTGACTCCTGTGTCCCAAGAGAGGAGCCTCTGTGAAGGCTAAGTCTCAGGGATGTGCTCCAAGAAGAGGGAATAATCTCCCAGTTTGTCCCAGGTTGTCTTCAGATAACTATTTCTAAGCAGTCTGTTCCCAGGTTGGGGTTGTTTGCCAGTCTTTTCTCCAGGAGTAGAATAGCATTCTCAGGACTCTTTATCCCAGTCAAGTCTGCTGACCTTTGAAACTCTATGCCCCACTTGTTGCAAGAACTCACAAAAATCAGACCCTCTTGTTTTTCATAGCCAGTGGCTTTGAGGAAACATTCTCCTTGTGCATTCTCCCATGTGTTCCTCTCTTGTTGCCTTTCTCAATGACCAGAGCTCCTTCCCCTCCACAGCACCTGTGATCTGTTTCTCCCCCAAACCAACTCTTCACACATCCAGTTCCTACCTTCTTTAGTGTGGCTTCTTCTCTTCTGGTAGTTGTGGAGTTTCTTTGTTTTCTTTCAGTCTTCACATTGATTTCTGGGGTATTCAGAATGATTGATAGTTATGTAGTTGTGTTCAAGGGATGATATGAGCCTAGGGTCCTCCTACTAAGCCTCTATTTTAGCTCCCACGTTCCTGCAAGTTTTGATGTTTTTTTTTTTTTGTACTCACTGTGTTGCAGAAACATCACTTCTAGTTTCTGGATTTCTCACAGAAGGAACTTATCTACCTACTGCTGTTTAAATCAGTGAGTCAAAATGTAGAAGGATTTATTTTAACCCTCTTGCTGATATCATTGCATAAATTATTCAGTCCTAAAGGTAATCAATATTTTTACCATGCTCCTGCACATAACAAGGACTATTGAACACTTCATTTCTGATAACCTATCTCATATATATACTATTGTTTCTTTATGTTTTATAGCAACCTAATTTTATTTTTCACTTCTTGAGAAATTACTGTTATTCTTTTATTCCTATATATCTATATATAAACATAAAAAATTGTTTAAATTTACCTATGCTTTAATCACTTGCTTTGTTTTTTATCCTTCTTGCATCATAAAACTTCTACCTGAAAATATTTCCTTTTGCCCAAAGAACATACTTAAGATCACCTTTAGTAAGAATCTGTTTTAATGTTTCTTAAGATGTAGTTTCCTCCAATTCTCAAAGGATATCCTTGAGAAATATTCAGTGATAGACAATTTCTTTTGTTTTTACTTAGTTCATAGAAGCTATTATTTTATTATCTTATGGTTTTCTATTGAAAATGTTATCATCTTTCAGATTATTATTTTTTTTTTCATTGAATGAATCTACTTTTTGTTTCTGGTTGCTTTTAAGCCTTTGTTTTTGGTTATTTGCAGTTTTGACGTAAGGTATGTAGATCCAGATCATTTTTTTTTCTTTGACCTGCTTGGGATTAATTTGGTTTCCTGAATCAGTGAACTACTGACTTCCATAAATTCAATAACATTTTTTATACAAATATATGCTTTTTCCCATTTTTACTACCCTTCCCTTTCAAACTTCCAAACTGATTAATTTTCAAGCTTCTGACACTATCCACCACATCTCTTAAAATATTGTTCATTTTCTTTTACCTTTTTATTTCTCCATATCTAATCTAGATAATTTTTGTAGATCAGTCTTCTAATTCACTTTTTAAAAAATATTTTATTTATTCATTTGTCAGAGAGAGAGAGAGCAGAAGCAGGTAGAGCTGCAGGGAGAACAGGAAGAGCGGGCAGAAGGAGAGGGAGAAGCAGACTCCCCACTGAGCAGGGAGCCTGATGTGGGACTTGATCCCGGGACCATGGGATCATAACCTGAGCCAAAGGCAGACACTTAACCAACTGAGCCACCCAGATGTCCCTCTAATTCACTCATTCGTATTCTTATTTTCTTATTCTTATTCTTATTCTTATACCTATTCTTATTCTTATACAAGCCATTTTTATTATGCTTTAATTTACTCACTGTTTTTTTTTTTTTAAGTAAATGGTTTATTTTAGAATAGTTTTAGATTTATGGAAAATTTGCAAAGTATGGTCTTCATATACCCCATAGCCAATTTATTCTAGTGTTAATATATTTATTAGGTTTTACCCTTTAATACATTATTATCTGTTTTTCTCTCCCTGGAATGTCTGATTACATTTCCTAGCTTTGAGAGACCCTCCGTTTGTTTTCAGCCTCCCACCCTTATCTCTTATTCTAAGAAAACATGAGTCAAAGATTTTAGGGTTAGAAATATCTCCAAGTTTCAAATTAACTTTAATGTCTAGATATCGTCTGTGCATTCCCATTTTAACTTACTGCCTAATCTCAGACTCTTACTTTCCAATTTATTGAATCATTAGTTTTAGTTTTTTTTTTTTTATTTTATTCAGCATTTTTAGGTGTTTTCAGTGGGAGCATCATTCAGAATATGAAATGTACCAGTTCACTGTAAAGAGATCGAGTTTGAGTTTAAAACCTCTTCTTAATAATTACATGTATATTACTTAATTACCCTTAAAGCAAGAAAATTTTGGTTCTTATTTGTAGAAATTACTGATTGCTCCGATAGGGATAACAGAAACCAGTGGTCACAAATCAGTCACTGAATCTCACCTGCCCCAAATGGCAATCTTTGTATACTATTAAAGCAGAAACACTTGATGTGGTAATTTCAATGGGCTGTGCATTTCATATTACTACCCAGCAACAAAATGGTCTATTCTTCAATTATTTTAAGCAGACAGATTAGGACATTGTGAAATTTATTCTCTTACCTTTGGTCTAGGAAACGAAACATTGAATTAAACCTTCACAAGTTAGAAAGATTTACATTTAGACATATTTCCTGAACAACTTATAAAATGGTCTCATATAGCCCACCGCTGCCATGATTTATCCACAAGGTGGCACTGCAGGCTTTCCAAAATCAACCAATTTCATTCACTAGGACTTAAATTATTGTGTTGAGATTTTGACCAGATTCTAAAGGAAGGGACAGAATGATATAAACAAATGTCTATTTGATTATTCAAACACAGATTTTCTTAGAAGTGATCAATTACAAGAAATTCTATGGAATATAACTGTAAATTATTAAACCATTATATGAACAAAAGAAACTGTAAGGCAGATTACCCCAAATCCTTTAGATTGCTCTTGTGTGTATGTGTGAGTGTGTGTGTGTTTAGAAGTTCTTCTTCCTGATTGTATTTGGTACAGTGTTATCTTGTGGGAATTTCCTGGATATATAATAATGGCAACTGATTCAGAATACTGTGATGTAGCAAGGAGTTAGCCAGGATGTGATTTGCAAATGTGCAATGGACAATCCACAAATCCTCATTCTATAGGGTGTAATTATCACGAACCACTCAAGAGATTGTTGACAAATAAACATTTATTTTCTCATTCTTGATTAGTCCAGGGGCTTAGCTACTTTCCCTCAACTGAAAGGACAAACAGAACTTTATAATCACAGGATTTTAGAATTCAAAGATCCTTAAAGACTAAATAATCCAAGATCCTCATTTTACAATTTTAATAACTAAAGCCATAGGTTAAGTACCTTCTTCATGATGACATGTCTTACCACGATTATAGTCATCTCAGACGGGGTATTTGGTGAAACCAAATCTTCATGAAACTCCAATGGTAATGTGAGACTTTAAAGAAAAAAAAAAGTGTTATTACATCAAGGGTTAAAAAATAAAGCTATGTCTAAATGACACTAAAACCATACTGGTTGTAAATTGCCCAAACCACAAAGCTACTGTCAGAGCAAGCAATCAATAATGAGGCTGGTGATCTTACCCAAGCTGAAATAGCTTTTATTCCCAAGGCCTCAATGGGGCCTGAGTACTGAAGAGTAGGGACACACTAAATATTTGTGTAAGAAATTTTAAGAGTGGACATTATCTACAGGAGCTTTTATGGAAGAGCTTTTGTGGAAGAGTGGAAACCAGGATGAGGAATCAAATTTGATTTCCCCATATCAGCCCTCTAAGAAATAAAAACTTCTGAAGGAAACATTGGATAGAAGGAGATTATTGGATATAAGATATTATGGGTAAATAGATGATGACGATGATGATGTTGATTATTATTATATTATGACAGTTATACAGACAATACACAAGTAGATGTTTTTCAAATGACCAAATACCTAATTATATAAAAATACATAAAATGAGAATGTAAGACTCAATCATAAACTCTCCACACAGAATTAATCACAGATGATATTTGGCATTGTTTCAGAATTCTCTTTGAATACATGTACCTTTTAACATTTTTTACAAAATTAATATAAAAAATGTCAAAAAATTCTCCTGGAAAGTCAATAAAGACATTATTTAAAACCTCAACTGCAGGGTGAAAATCTGCAAAGATTGTAGGCAACATCATCCTCTTAATAGAAGATTTATAGTTTAACATGGGAGAAAGTTAATAAAGACAAGCTAGATTATGCTGCAATATCAAACAAGACCCAAAATTCAGTGTGTTAGTGACATAAATGTTATTTATTTTATTTTTTTTAATTTCATTTCTTTTCAGCGTAACAGAATTCATAGTTTTACACCACACCCAGTGCTCCATGCAATGCGTGCCCTCCATAATACCCACCACCAGGCTCCCCCAACCTCTCACCCCCGCCCCTTCAAAACCCTCAGGTTGTTTTTCAGAGTCCATAGTCTCTCATGGTTCATCTCCCCCCCAATTTCCCTCAACTCCTTTCTCCTCTCCATCTCCCCATGTCCTCCGTGTTATTTGTTATGCTCCGCAAAATGTTTATAATTCATTCATGTTACATGTCTATTGTGTAGCAGTCATGTACAATTCATCTTAATGCCTCAAAGACCCAAACTGGCAGTGTAGCCTTAATGTTGAATTTTCTGGTAGTCATGCAAAAGAGAAATATGCTTATGAAGGATTTGACACTGGCAAATGGATGCTCTGACTCAGAAATGACATATATCACTTCAGTTTACAGAAATTTTTACAGAAGTTCTAATTTACAAAAACTAACCAAAGGCTTCCACTTGACCATGAGAGTGTTACAAAAATACTAGAAGGCAGAGTACTAGGAATAATTGGTCAGCAATAATGACTACCACATTTTTTAAAATCCCATATTACAGAATTGGTATATGACAAAGCAGAAAGTGACCTATGAAATCAACTTCAAATTCTTTATTTTATGCATAAAATCTGAGGCCCAGAAAGAAAGATGTAAGTGACTGAGAAGAGATCAATAGCTAACGATAAAGGAAAATAAACGAATGGACAAACAAACAAAACAAAACTAGGTAAAAATGCAGAATCCTAAATCTAGGATTGTGTTCTTTCCACTAACTATAATTAAAGATGCTGATATACACCACTAGTCAACGTCAATGTTTTGTCAATTCTACTAGCAAAATCCACTTTGCATAGACATTTCTCTTCTTCAAGGATTGTAAAATTTTATTTCCACTTCTAGATAAAGAAACTTAATTTATCCAACCCCAAATATTTCACTCCTTCAATATCTTTCTATTCAAACCTATAATTCCCTTAATTAATCTACTCTTAACTCCCATTAAGCTGTTAGTAAATTTGTAGTATCATAAAAATGATCACTGATTATTTCTGCCTCCCACTGAAGTAAAATATTAGAAGCATCTTACAGTAAAGGCACTTCTCCACGTGGAACAGAAATTCCTACAGTGCGATGTTGGTGACTTCATCTCCCTTACAGAACAAGAGGAGCTACAAAGGCAAAGGGTCACATTGTATGATGCTGAGCCCACAACAGGCAAGTCAGCTAAGGGTCAAAAGTAATAAGAGAGGAACTGTTGATTGTGCATTAGTTTGTCTGAATGTGAATATAATCTCTGCACATCCAAGGGGTTGACATTAGGACTGAAATAAATTAAAAAACTACTTGTTTTAATTTATCTCTCATATGGAGAAGGGAAAAAAAAGATAGATTCTCCTAGGGCCTAAAATGCACTGTTAGGCAGTAAATCAGGAGTTCCCATTTTTAGGTTCCCAAAGAAGGACTTGTTAAACAGCCTTGTCAGCAGAGCTTGGAGGCCTGAAAAAGTAAATGCTTAATCTACCACATACCTAGGAGTAGCTTAGGCCCTGTGAGAAGCTGGCTTATCATGTTGCAAGGTTGGGCCCCAGAGTTATATTTCCATTATCTGACTCCACCATAAAACAAAATGGAACAAAGCAAGCTCAATAGACTAGTTATCTTTATAGGAAATACTACTGCCTGAAAAGTGTAGGTTTTATTTTGGTAATTTTTCCACCTAAGAGACAGGTAGTTTTCACAGCACTGTCAATTACAGTTTCACTGAAAGAATGCAAAGAGAAGTCAGTTACTTTCATTTCACCTATTCTTCTTGATGCACACTGAAGAAATACGCTTTGGGGCAAAGTTATGATAGTCATTATTCCCACTACCTCTCCAGAGGTTGAGAGGATATGGTTTTGGACCTCATGGGGAGGTTATAAATCCCCAAACAAGTACATTAATAGCATCTGCTACAAATTCTGTCTTCTTATCATCATGGTAACTATGTCTTTGCAAAAATGTCAAAGGAACAGGCAAATTGAGTTAGTCTTGATGATTCTTTGGTAAATAGCCCTTACACAGTGAGCTTCAGGAAACTTTTTTTTTTTTTTTTTTTTTTTTTATAGATGATGTTCCTGTGAGAGTGGCTGCAAAAGTGGAGGCAACATGTTTTCTTACCTCAGGCTTTTCTGTTGAACATAGCAACTTGACATAGCTTGGGTGGGATATACAAACCCAATATTAACCAATTATTTCCTTTGTGATTTGGTTCATTTTCATTTTGTTTGATAGTTCTAAAGCTGCGCTTTCTTACAGCTGAGTGGCTTATGATACCTGGCTGCTTAGAGTAATTTTCACACAAAGAGATCACATACAAAAGAGATAAAGAAAGAAAGAGTTAGGGCAGCGAGAGAAAGAGAGAGATCAGATATAGAATGTGAAAAATTGAAATAACAAAGGCTATTACAAAAATGAACTGTGTGAAAAATTGAAATGACAAAAGCTGTTAGTAGCTTGCCTCATCATCACAGACAAACTGAAATGGCTACTGGCAATCTGAACTTTTAGAAGTGACAAGACAGAAGACATCACTATGAAGGCTTACTCTCCCCACTGAAATCCTACAAAGGCCAGATCCAAAGAAATTATGATTCACTTATATCTCTTAAAGGTTTAAGATATCAGACTAAAGAAACCATGAAAAGTTGTGTTGTTCACTGCTTGACAAATTGAAAATTCTTAAACACTTCAGAAATTATTTTGAATAACTAAAAGTTTGGGCAATGATAAAAGTAGTTTCATAGACTTAGAAAAATTCCAGAATAATACACAGAAAGAGCTAATATCCAACTTCTCACTGAGAAAAATTCAATCAAGTAAATGTATTCAGGGGTGGGACATGAATTCAGAATCTAAATGACATAACTGAAGTAAATCATACATATAAAGTAATGAATAAATAAACAAGAACAGATTGAAAGAAATATTTAGGGCTAATAGTTGAAAAGGAAGGCAGGTAAGTCTTTATCATCATCACTTATTGAAAACTCTACTACCAGATTATGGAGGAAAAAAATTCTCGTTTGACAAAGCAATTCACATGACAGACACAGAACAATTTTAGAAAAAAAAAAAAAACACAACTCTGAGGAGTTCATTTCATTTTAGTGGTAGCTGAAATAATGAAGCAGGCAATATGGTAGCCAGCATAGCTTAGGTTTCAGTTACACAATTAGTTGGGGCACTAAAGAAGCATTATCAAATTTTAATTCATTTGCTTAACTATAGGAAGAGAAAGATAAAATGTGATCAGTGCAAACTATTGGTCAGAAATCAATGTATAGAGGTGCCAGGGTGGCTCAGTGGGATGAGTCTCTGCTTTCCGCTAAGGTCATGATCTCAGGGTCCTGGGATCAAGTCCTGCATCAGGCTTTCTCCTCGGCAGGAAGCCTGCTTCACCTCTCTCTCTGTCTGCCCTACTGCCTACTTGTGATCTCTCTCTCACTCTGTCAAATAAATAAATAAAATATTAAAAAGAAAGAAATCAAAGTATATGGAAAACCCAAAAGACTCCACCCCCAAATTACTAGAACTCATACAGCAATTCAGTAATGTGGCAGGATACAAAATCAATGCACAGAAATAAGTTGTTTTCTTATACACTAACAACAAAAATATAGAAATGCAAATTAGAGAATTAATTCCATTCACTATAGCACAAAGTACCATAAGATACCTGGGAATAAACCTAACCAAAGAAGTAAAGGATCTGTACTTGAGGAACTACAGAACACTCATGAAAAAAAAAATTAAAGAAGACACAAAAAGTTGGAAAAGCATTACATGCTCATGGATCGAAAGAATAAACATTGTTAAAATGTCCATACTGCTGAAAGCAATCTATACTTTCAATGCCATCCTGATCAAAATTCCACTGGCATTATTCAAAGTGCTGGAACAAACAATCTTAAAATTTGCATGCAACCAAAAGAGACCCTGAATTGCTAAGGATGTTGAAATGTTGAAAAACAAAAACAAAACTGGGGGCATCACGTTGTCTGATTTCAAGCTTTAATATAAAGCTGTGATCACCAAGATTGCATTGTACTGGCACAAAAACACACACATAGACCAGTGGAACAGAGTAGAGAGCCCAGATGTGGAACCACAACTCTATGGTCAACTAATCTTTGACAAAGCAGGAAAAAACATCCAGTGGAAAAAAAATACAGTGTCTTCAATAAGTGGTGCTGGGAAAATTGGACAGCTATGTACAGAAGAATGAAACTTGACCATTATCTTATACCACACACAAAGATAAACTTGAAACAGATAAAAGACCTCAACATGAGGCAAGAATCTATCAAATTCCTAGAGGATAACATAAGCAATAACCTCTTTGACATCAGACACAGCAACTTCTTTCAGGACATGTCTCCAAAGGCAAAGGAAACAGAAGTGAAAATGAACTTTTGGGACTTCATCAAGATCAAAAGCTTCTGCACAGCAAAGGAAACAGTCAACAAAGCAAAGAGACAACCCACGGAATGGGAGAAGATATTTGCAAATGACAGTACAGACAAAAGGCTGATATCCAAGACCCATAAAGAACTCTTCAAAATCAATGCACACAAAACAGATAATCATGGTTATCATGATTAGCCATTGGTATGTCTTCTTTGGAGAAGTGTCACCAATGGCTAACAGACACATGAAAAAAATGGTCATAATCATTAGCCATCAGGGAGATTCAAATCAAAATCATGTTGAGATACTACCTTACACCAGTTAGAATGGCCAAAATTAACAAGAGAGTAAACAACCTGTGTTGTAGAGGATGTGGAGAAGGGGGAACTCTCTTACACTGTTGATGAGAATGCAAGTTGGTAGAGCCACTTTGGAAAACAGCGTGGAGATTCCTTAGGAAATGAAAAATGGAGCTATACTATGACCCTGCAATTGCACTACTAGGTATTTACCCCAAAGATACAGACATAGTGAAAAGAAGGGCCATCTGTACCCCAATGTTCATAGCAGCAATTGTCACAGTCACCAAACTGTGGAAAGAACCAAAGTGCCCTTCAATGGATGAATGGATAAAGAAGATGTGGTCTATATATACAACGGAATGTTATGTGTCCATCAAAGAGTACAGATACCCAACTTTTGTATCAACGTGGATGGGATTGGAGGAGATTATGATGAGTGAGATACATAAAGGAGAGTCTATCATCATATGGTTTCTCTTACTCATGGAGCATAAGGAATAATATGGAGGACATTGGGAGAAGGAAAGGAAAAGTTAATTGAGGGAAATTAGAGGGGGAGTGGAACCATGAGAGACTGTGGACTCTGAGAAACAAAGGAGGGTTTTGGGGAGGAGGGGGTACGGGGCTGGGTGAGCCTGGTGGTGGGTATTAAGGAGGGCATTTTTCTGCATGGAGCACTGGCTGTGGTGTATAAACAAGGAAACTTGGAACACGGAAAAAATAAAATAAAATTTAAAAAATAAAAACCAATGTCTACACTGCTATTCTTAATAATAATATCAACAATAATAACAAAAGTAAATCACCACTTACTGAGTCCCTACCATGTATAGGCAATAATTTAATATACATTTTCCTACAAAAACTTCAATGAAAGCCTTTATTCATATTTTTAAGAGTTAAATAACTGAATCTAAAAGAGGTTAAGTAGCTTTTTCAAAGTCTCATCTATGCAGAAGAACTGAAATATGGAAAGCTTAATGTTCTTTCCAATAAACATTTTTTCCAAACTTTTATCTTATATTTCCTGGGAGGTGTTTCATAGGTATCCCATCAAAAAAAGGTCCAGAAGGGAAATAGCTGTGTAGGAAAAAAAAAAAAAAAAACTATTTGATGACTTTTGACAATATTTATTTTGTATTCAAATAGTCATTGTTTTAAAAAGTCTTACATTAAATGACTGGCTTTATTTATAATTCTCAATTGATCAAAACATAGAATTCATTTTCAGTAACATTTATTAATATCCCTGAAAATGTTCTGAGAAGCACTGGATAGGAAAAGTCACTTATAAAGTGAAACTTAAGATACAAATGGGCCACAGCATAAATTTATATTTCTATTGTCATATGCACTTTTCAAAGTACTTTCAAAATAATTACTCATTAAATCCTTATAACAATGTAAGGCATACCTGATAGTGTTAGCTCCATTTTACTAATCAAACATTTCCAAGTTCAGTGAGGCTATCAGTTGGTCAAGGTCCCAACTACTAAGTGGTAATGTTTGAAGAAAAAGTTTGGTTTTCGAATTCCTAGTCCAATAGTCTTTTTGCAAAACTAAACAACATTGTGTAAGTACTGTCTTTTCTCAGAATAAGTGGTAAATAAGTCAAGTTGATGGAAAGGAAGGAAGCTGAGGAATAAGAGAGAAAAATAACTAATAGTCTATGAAGAGAGGCTTCAGAAAATCAGTGATGCCATAAAATGTACCAATATCAGAATTACTGGGGTACCTGAGGGTGAAGGGAGAGAGGAGTCCAGAGAGTATGTTTGAGCAAATCACAGCAGAGGACTTCCCTAATCTGG
Source organism: Mellivora capensis (assembly GCA_004024625.1). NCBI lineage: Eukaryota > Metazoa > Chordata > Mammalia > Carnivora > Mustelidae > Mellivora > Mellivora capensis. Next base: position 43,974 of record PISX010010421.1, on the reverse strand, counting down.
AGAAGGAAACAGGCATTCATGTCCAGAAGGTAGAGAGGACCCCTCACCAAATCAACAAAAATGGATCAACTCCAGACATATAATAGTCATTTGCAATAGACATTTGCAAATTACAGAGATAAATAGAAAATCCTGAAAACAGCTTGATGAAAGAGGCTCCCAACCTACAGAGAGAGGAACACCAGACTAACACCAGACCTATCCAAAGAGACCTGGCAGGCCTGAAACGGCTGACATGATATATTCAGGGTAGTGAATGGGAAGTATACTCAGACAAGAATATTTTATCTAGCAAGGTTATCATTCAGAATGATAAAAGTAAAAGTAAAAGAGAGATAAAGATCTTCCAGGACAGACAGAAGCTGAAAGAATATGTGGCCACTAAGCCAGGCCTGCAAGAAATATTAAGGGAGATCTTGTAGGCAAAGAGAGAGCCGAAGAGTAACAGAGACCAGAAAGAAACATAGACAATCTAGAGAAACAGGGGCTTTACATGCAATACAATGGCACTAAATTCATATCTTTCAATAATTACTCTGAATGTAAATGGGTTTAATGCTCTAATCAAAAGACACAGGGTATCAGATTGGATAAAAGAGCAAGACATATCAATATACTGTTTACAAGATACTCATTTAAGATCTAAAGCCACTTCCAGACTAAAAGTTAAGGGGAGGAGAAAAATTTACCATGCTAATGGCCCTCAAAAGAAAACTGGGGTAGCAATTCTCATATCAGACAAGTTAGATTTTAAACCAAAGACTCCAGTGAGAGATGAAGAGGGACTCTATATCATACTTAAACATCAATACAACAAGAAGATCTAACAATTATAAGTATGCTCCTAACATAGGAGCATCCAATTATATAACTGGGTAATGACTAAATTAAAGAAACACATTGATAATAATACAAAAATAACAGGGGATTTCAACACCACACTCACAGCAATGGACAGATTTTCTAAGAGGAAAATCAACAAGGAAACAAGGGATTTGGGTAACAGTGGACCACATAAAACTCACAGATATATATGGAAATTCCATCCTAAAACAACAGAATACTCATTCTTCTCAAAGGCACATGGAACGTTCTCCAGAATAGACCAAATACTGAGTCATAAATCAGGTCTCAACCAACACCAAAAGTTTGGAAATATTTCCTGACAATTTTCACATCACATGCTTTAAAACTTGAACTCAATCACAAGAGGAAATTTGGTATATGTGCTGCCGAAGCGAGCACCAGAAGAGGAAATTTGGAAGGAACTGAAACAGCTGGACATTAAAGAGCATCCTACTAAAGAATGAATAAGTCAACCAGGAAACAAAGAATTTTTTTAAAAAATAATGGAATCTAATGAGAATGAAAACACATCTGTTCAAAACCTTTGGGATATAGCAAAAGCATTCCTAAGGGAGAAGTACATTGCAATCCAACCCCCTCTCAAAAATTTAGAAAAATCTCAAATACACAAGCTAACCTTACACCTTAAGGAGCTGTAAAATGAGCAGGTGGGGAGGGAGCTTAAACTAAGCAGAAGAAGAGAAATAATAAAGACTAGAACAGAAATCAATATAATAGAAACCAGTAAAACAGTAGAACAGATCAACAAAACTAAAAGTTGGTTTTCGGAAATAATAAATCAGATCAATAAACCTCTAACCAGACTTCTCAAAAGGAAAAGAGAAAGGATCCAAATTAATAAATCCATGAATGGAAGAGGAGAAATCATGACTAATACCAGGGAAATACAATTTAAAGAACATATTATGAGCAACAATATGCCAATAAATTAGTTTACCTAAGAGAAATGACTGTATTCCTGGTGACTTATAAACTACAAAAACTGAAACCAGAAGAAATAGAAAATCTGAACAGACCAATAACCAGCAAGGAAATTGAAACAGTAATCAAAACCTACCAAAAAACAGGAGTCCAGGGCCAGTTGACTTCCCAGGGGAATTGTACCAAATATTTAAAGAAGAAATAATACCTATTCTACTGAAGTTGTTCCAAAAAAATAGAAATGGAAGGAAAACTTCCAAATTCATTCTATGAAGCCAACATTACCTTGATCGCAAAACCAGGCAAAGACCCCACTAAAAAGAAGAATTATAGACCGATATCCCTGACGAACCTGAATGCCAAAATACTCAACAAGATACTAGTAAATAAGATCCAACAGTACATTAAAAGGATTATTCACCATGAACAAATGAGATTTATTCTTGTGATGCAAGGGTTGTTCAACATTCCCAAATCAATGTGTTATATCACATTAATAAAAGGAAAGACAAGAACCATAGTACCTCTCAATAGATGCAGAAAAAGCATTTGACAAAATATACAGCATTTTTTTCTGGATTAAAATTCTCCAAATTGTAGGGATAGTGGGAACATACCTCAATATCATAAAATCCATCTATAAAAAGACCACAGCAAATATCTTTCTCAGTGGGGAAAAACTGAGATCTTTTTGCCCAAGATCAGGAACAAGACAGAGATACCCATGCTTACCACTGTTGTTCTATATAGTACTAGAAGTCCTAGCCTCAGCAATCAGACAACAAAAAGAAATAAAATGTAGTCAAACTGACAAAGAAGAAGTCAAACTTTCACTCTTCACACATGACATGATACCTTATGTGGAAAACCCAAAAAAATCTGCCAAAAAATTGCTAGAACTTATACAGCAATTCAGCAATATGGCAGGTTACAAATTCAATGCACAGAAATCAGTTGCATTTCTATGCACTTACAATGTGACTGAAGGAAGAGAAATTAAGGAATTGAATTAAATTCTATTTACAATTGTACTGAAAACCACCTTGGAATACACCTAACCAAAGAGGTAAAGGATCTGCACTCTAAAAACTACAGAACACTTACGGGAAAAAAAAAAAAAAAAAACTTGAGGAAGACACAAAGAGGTAGAAAAACTTTCCATTTTCATAGATTGGAAGAATAAATATTGTTAAATATCTATGTTACCCAAAGTTATCTTCACATTCAATGCAATCCTCATCAAAATGCCATCAGAATTTTTCACAGAGCTGGAAAAAAGAATCCTAAAATTTGTATGGAACAAGAAAAGGTCCTAAAAAGCCAGAAGAGTGTTGAAAAGAAAAACAAAGCTAGGGATATCACAATGCCTGACTTTAAGCTATATTACAAATCTGTGATCATCAAGACAGCATGGTAGTGGCAAAAAAACAGACACATAGATCAATGGAACAGAACAGACACCCCAGAAATGGACCTTCAACTCTATGATCAATTCGTCTTCAACAAAATAAGAAAGAATATCCATGGGAAAAAAAAGACAGTCTCTTCACTAATAATGTTGGAAAATGTACAGCCATATGTAGAAGAATGACACAAGGTAATTTTCCTAACACCATACACAAAAATATTAAGGTGGGCACATATTGCTTGGAGAACTGGTTATACATAAATAATGAATCTTGGAGCACTACATCAAAAACTAATTTATACTGTATGGTGACTAACATAACATAATTTAAAAAAAAATAGACTCAAACACAATGAAACACCTTAATGTGAGATAGGAATCCATCAAAATCTTAGGGGAAAACAGACAGCAACCTCTTCAACCTTGGCTGCATCAGTTCTTGCAAGACACATCTCCAAAGGCAAGGGAAACAAAAGAAAAAACAAACTTTGGGTTTTCATCAAGATCAAAAGCTTCTGCACAGCAAGGGAAACACTCAACAAAACTAAAAAAGGTAACCTACAGAATGGGAGAAGATATTTGAAAATTCCATTACAGATAAAGGGCTGGTATCCAAGATCTGTAAAGAACTTCTCAAATTCAACACACCAAACTCAAATAATCCAGTCAGGAAATGGCCAGAAGACATGAACAGACATTTCCTCAAAGAAGGTATACAAATGGCCAACACATACATGAAAAAATCCTGCATATCACTTGTAATCAGGGAAATACAAATCAAAATCACAACGAGATACCATCTCACAGGTGTCAGATTGGCTAATATTAACAAGACAGAGAACAACAAATGTTGGTGAGGCTGTGGAGAAAGGGTAACCCTCTTAAACTGTTCGTGGGAGTGCAAGCTGGTACAACCAGTCTGGAAAGCAGTATGAAGGTCCTTCAAGAAGTTAAAAATAAAAAAAAAATAAGAATTAAAAAAAATAGTTAAAAATAGAGCTACCCTATAACCCAGCAATTGCACTACTAGGTATTTACTCCAATGGTACAGATGTAGTAAAATGATGGTGTACTTACACCTCACTATTCATAGCAGCTATTTCCACAATGACCCAAGCATTGAAGGAGTCCATATGTCCATTGACAGATGAATGGATAAAGAAGATGTAGTTTATATATATGATGGAATATTACTCAGCCATCAGAAAGAATAAATATTTGCCATTAACATCAGCATGGTCGGACCTGGAGGGCATGATGCTAAGTGAAATAAGTCAATCAGAGAAAGACAATTACTATATGGTTTCACTCCTATGTGTAATATAAGAAATAGTGCAGAATATCATAGGGGAAGAGAGAGAAAACTGAAACTATAAGCCAAAAACAAACAAACAAACACCAACAAACAAAAAATAACAACTACAAAAAAAAAAAAAAACCCTGCAGAATATTGGAAAAGGTAAGAAAATTTATCTTTTATGACCTCTAAAAAGAATGTAACTCTTAAGATACATTTCTAACTTCTCACTTTCAGGACTATGAGATAATAGATTTATTTTCTTTGACGTTACTAAGTTTGTGGTACATTTGTTGTAGCAGCAATAGAAAATGTACACAAGATATAATTATAAAAAAGGATTCAGAGAGAGAGTCGACATAGCTGGATTTGAAGACACAGGAGGAGGACCACAAACCAAGAAAGGCAAGTGTCCTCTAGAAGCTGAAAAAAGTGAAAAAAAAAGTCTCCAGAAAAAAAACACAGTGCTACCAAAATATTAACTTAGCCTAATGAGACAAATTCATACTTCTGATCTTCAAAAGTGTAAGACAATAAAGACACTAAGAAAGTGGTGATTTGGTACAGTAACAATAGAAAACTAGTACAGACATAAATTACCAAAACTAATTTAAAAAGAAATTGATTACCACGAATTCTTGAAACTATTTTGAAAATTGAGATTACAGTTAAAAGCCTTCCAAAATATAAAATTCCAGGCTAAAATTTTTTAATGAATAATTCTCCTGAACACTTAATAAAGAAATAATACTATAACAGTTAATTTTGTGTCTCAACCTGACTGGTTAATTTATAAAACATTGTTTCTGGTTGTGTCTGTGAGGGTGTTTCTAGAAGAGTTTAGCATTTGATTAGTAGACTGAGTAAAATGATTCAACCTCATCAATGTGGGCAGTCATCGTACAATCTGTGTAGGGCTCAGAGGGAACAAAAAAGCAAAGTAAAGGCAAATTTCTCTCTCTTCTTGAGGTGGTGCTACCATCCTTTCCTGCCCTCAGACATTAGAGCTCCTGGTTCTCAGATCTTCAGATCTGGACTAGATTATATCATAAGCTTTCCTGGTTCTCCACTTGCAGACAGAAGACTTAGGGATTTGTTAGCCTTCATACTTTTATTTTTTAGGACTTTATTTGTGTGTCAGAGATTGAGAGAGAGAGAGCACAAGCAGGGAGAGCAGCAGAAGGAGAGGGAGAAGCAGACTTTCCACTGAGCAGGGAGCACAATATAGGGCTATATAAAATCAATAGAGATGACAGATACCTAGAAACATACATAGATAGATAATATCCTATTGATTCTGTTTCTCTGGAGAACATTCTGACTAATGAAAATACCAGTTCTAAAAAAAATGTGAAAGAAAATAGAGGAGGAAGAAACATATTCCAACTCATTTCATGGAGAAACTCACTATTCTAAATCCAAAAACCAGGGAAACACATTATTAAAAAAAAGATAATTTCCAATTCCCCAGATAGATAAAAAACTCCTGAACAAATGTTAAATCAAATTCAGAAATATATAAAAAAAATAAGATATTTTTTTAAAAAGTGTTCTTTACAGGAATGTAAGACTGGTTCAAAATTAAGTATCAATGAATACAATTTATTATATTAAAGACACTGCATAAGGAAAACTATATATCATTTAAATAGATACACTAAAAGCATAAAAGTCTTCACTCAATTTATCATAAGAGGGATGTTTCTTAATTTATAAAATGTCATCTAACGTCTAACATTATTAACAATGGTAAGAGTTCAGGAACAAATCAAGGATGTATTCTATTACTTATTCTACTTATTATTATATTCAAAATCCTAGTGGAGCAATCAGAAATAAAAATAAATTAAAAAATTAAACATATTAAAAGAGGATATGGAACCATCTCTTTTATTAGATGGTACTATTTTTTTTTATGAAAAACAAGTCTGCAAAAAAGCTTTGAATACTATAATAAGCAAGTTTATCAAGGTCTCAGGATGTAACACCAATAAATAAGTCAATTGTATTTTATATATCAAGAATAAAAGTCGATATAGTTTATAGCAGCACAAATATTAAATACTTAGGTGTAAAAATAGTACAGTAAATGTAAGCCTTATAAGCAGTAAACTACAAAACACTGATGAAATAATTTAATGAAGATGGAAATGAGCAGAAAGATACAGTGATCATGAATTGGAAGAGTCAATATTAGTAAGATATCAATTTTCCCAAATTGTATTTATAGATTCAATAGTTTCAATAAAAACCTCGGAATTTTTTCATGTACATAATGGGAAGCTGAAGCTAAAATTAATATGGAAAGACAAATGAAATGCCAAAATAATCCTGAGGAAAAAAAAACAAAGTTGGAAAACTCATGTTAACTGTTTTCAAGATTTCTTATACAACCACAATAATTATCATGGTGTGGTTTGGCACAGAATAAAAATATAGATCAATAATATGGAATAGACAGCCCCCAAATAGAGAGAAACACAAATATAATCATGAGAATTTGAACACAGAAGAAGAAACAGGAGAAAGTTTGCATGATTCATCTCTGGTGGACACCTAGCTATAGGGTATCTTCCCTGAAGCTAGCAACTTAGTGCAAATTTTGCTAACACTGCCACGCCACCTTCTGTGGGTTATGCCCACTAACAGTCAGCTTGTCTGTCTCCCTAACATAATAAAGCAAGCACAGACAAAAACAGGCAGAATCTGTGCACACATCTAGATTAAAGGAAAAGTGACAAGTGACACAGACACAATAGCAGAACATTAAAAAAAAAAATAGGAGACTCCCCTGAGGTGTCAGGTTCTCTTGAACAGGGAATACTATACTGCAGGGCATTTCAGGACGGGTTCTCTTAAAAACACAACTTTCAAAAGCAGAAGATGTAGCTAACGTTCCTAACACATGGAAACAGAAACAGAGAAGTAGACAAAGTGAGGAAAAAATGATATATGTCCTAAATGAAGGAACAAGACAAAATCACAGTAGGACATCTAAGCAAAAGAGAAATGAATAATATTCCTGATAGATAATTTAAAGTAACTATCATAAAAATACTCACTGGATTTCAGAAAAGGGTGGAAGACATCAGTGAGATTCTTGACAAAGAGATAAAAAAAATCAGAGATGAAGAAATGAATAAATGGAATTAAATATACAGAAGTTATAAATAGTAGGCTATAGGAAGCTAAGGATACATCAATGACTTGGAGAATGAAGTAATGCAAACTAATGAAGCTAAACATATGAAAGACAAACAAATACTGAATAATGAGAATAGACATGGAAAATTCAGTGGCTCCATCAAGCATAATAACCTTCACATTATAGGGATTCTAGAGGGAGAAGACAAAGACGTGTTTCTTTATGTTTGAAGACATAATAGATGAAACTTCCAAATTCGGGGAGAGAAACAGAAATCCAAATTCAGTAGACATAGAAGTACTCCAAGAAATTCAACCCAAGGAGGTCCACACCAAGACATATAGTAATTAAAATGATAAAAAAATAGTTATAAAGAATTTTAAAAATTTTAGGAGAAAAGAAGACAGTTACATACAGAGGAACATATATAATGGTATCAGATAATTTTTCAGCAGAAATTTTGTAGGCCAAAAAGGAGTGGCATGATGTATTCAAAGTGCTGAAATGGAAAAATATGTAGCCAAATATACTTTATCCAGCAATGCCACCATTCAAATTAGAAGGAGAGATAAAAATTTTCCCAAACAAAATTAAAAGGTTGCATGACCACTAAACTTGTCCTACAAGAAATGTCAATGGCCAACATGAGTGGAACACAAAAACCATTAGGCAAGGTTAAGAAAAATAGGAAGGAAAAAGAAAAGAAATAAGTATATCTGTAAAAATCAGTTAAGAGCAGCACAAAACAATGGTAATAAAAGATGTAAAATATATGAAACTTGGAGTGGACGGGAGTAAAGATTTAGTTAAAAATTAAGTGATCATCAGGTTAAATATATTGCTGTGTACAAATGTTATATATAAATTAATAGTAAATGTAAATCTAAAAACAGTAATAGATATGCAAAAACAAAGTAAGAAATCCACGTATAGGGACGCCTGGGTGGCTCAGTTAGTTAAGCAGCTGCCTTCAGCTCAGGTCATGATCCCATCGTCCTGGGATTGAGCCCCACATTGGGCTCCTTGCTCGGCAGGGAGCCTGCTTCTCCCTTTGCCTCTGCCTGCCACTCTGTCTGCCTGTGCTCATGCTCACTATCTCTCTCTCTCTCTCTCTCTCTCTCCCTCTCTCACAAATAAATAAATAAAATCTTAAAAAAAAATCCATGTATATAAGTAAAGAAAACAAGAAAACCTTGAAAGACTGCAAGAGAAGAAAGGATCAGAGTAAAATTACAAAACAACCACAAAACAAGTAGGAAAATGACAATTGAGACATACCTATTAATAATTACTTTGTATGTAAGTAGACTAAATGTTCCAATCAAAAGACATAGGATGACATAGCAGATAAAAAAACAAGAACCAACTATATGCTGCCTACAAGAGACTCATTTCAAACATAAAGTCACCTGCAGACTGAAAGAGAAAGGATGGAGGAACAGTTATCATGCAAATGGCTGTCCAAACAAAGCCCAAGTAACAATACTTACATCAGACAAAATAGACTTCAAAACAAAGTCTGTAAAAGAGATTAGTGTGTTTATTTATTTATTTACATTTCCATATCATTTATTTCACTCTAATCTTCATCATTTCATTCCTTCTGGTTTTTAGTTTTTTCTGTTGTTCTTTTTCTAGCTCCTTTAGGTTTTATAACTAATAATATCAAAGAGGTATATTCTCTCTAAACCTACTTTGTTGAGGGCTTTTATCATGAATGGATGCTGTACTTTGTCAGATGGTTTTCCTGCATTTATTGAGAGGATCATATGGTTTTTATCCTTTGTCTTATTGATATGATTTACCACATTGATTTGAAAATATTGAACCACCTTTGCAGATGGGGAATAAAGTAGGTTTAGAGGGAACATACTTCAACATAACACAGGCCATATATGGAAAAACTCACAGTGAACATCCTACTCAATGCAGAAAAACTCAGAGCTCTTCCCTTAAGGTCAGGAATAAATCAAGGATGTCCCTTTTCACAATGTTTATTCAGTATATTACTGGAAGTCCTACCACAGCAATTAGATGAAAAAAAATGTATCCAAATTGGTAAGAAAGCAGTAAAAGTAACTGTTTGCAGATGATAAGCCTTAAAGTCTCTTCCAAAGAACTAGAAATTTTAAATGAAATTCAGTGAAATTGCAGGATTAAAAAAAATCAATGTACAGAAATATGTCACATTTTGATATACTAACAATGAAGCAGCAGCCAGAGATATTAATAAAATAATCCCATTTACATATGCATCAAAACAATAAGAAAGTAGGAATAAACCTAAAAGAAGTCAAAGATGTATACTCTGAAAACTATGAAACATTCATGAAAAATATTAAATAAGATAGAAATAAATGAAAAGACATTCCATAGTTTGGGATTGGAAGAAAAAATACTCTTAAAGTGTCTATAGTACCCAAAGCAATCTACACATTTACTGCAATTACCGTCAAAATACCAACAGCATTTTTCACATAACTAGAACATGTATCTAGAACTAGAATGAGAAAAAAAATCTTAAAATTTAAATGGAACCACAAAAGATCCTGAATAGCCAAAGCAATTTTGAAAAAAAAGGGGGGCTTGGAATATTACAATTCCAGACTTCCAAGTTATTTTCTGAAGCCGTAGTATTCAAAACAGTGTGGTACTAGCACAAAAATAGACAAATAGATCTATAGAACAGGATAGAAAACCCAGAAATAAACCCACTATTATATGGTAAGTTAATCTTTGGAAAAGGAGGAAATAATATCCAATGAGAAAATGACAGTCTCTTCAAGAAATGATGTTGGGGAAACAGGAGAGTTACATAAAAAAGAATGAAAAATGTCTACATGTAAAAAAAATGGAACACCTTCAAACACCAACATAAGATAAACTCACACAAAATAAACTCAAAGTGAATTAAAGACTTAAATTTGAGATCTGAAATCATACAAATTCTAGTGTATGGCATACCACCCTGAACGCACCCAATCTTATTTGAAATCATAAAAATTCTGGAAGAGAACACAGGCACTAACATCTTTGACATTGGTCGTAGCAACATTTTTCTAGATATGTCTCCAGAGACAAGGAAAATAAAAGCAAAAGTAAACATCTTAGACTAAAGAAAACAAAACAAAACAAAACAAAAAACAAAAACAAAAAACTGCACAGCAAAAGAAATGATCAGCAAAACTGTAAAACAACCTAAAACACTACAAAATAGGGTTAGATTTTTAAATAAATTGTTTTTATTTCTATTTAGTGTTGAGTTGTATAAGTTTTTAATATTTTAAGAATTTATTAATATTTAATATTTACATGATATCAGGTATATCATTTGCAAAAATCTCCCATTCAGTAGGTTGCCTTTTGTTATGCTGATGGCTTCCATTGCTGCACAAAAGTTTTATCTTGCTATAGTTTCAAATATTTAATCTTGCTTTTCTTTTCCTTGTTAGAGGAGACATATCTAGAAAAATGTTTCTACAGCTGATGTTAAAAAAATGCTACCTATGTTTTCTTCTAGAAATTTTATGTTTTCTGGTCTCAAATTTAGGGTTTCAATCCTTTTGAGTTTGTTTTGTGTATGGTATAAGTGGTCCGGTTTCATTCTTTTGCATGTTGCTTTCCAGTTTTCACAACACAATTTTTTGAGGAGACTTTTTTCTGATGTATATATTTGGCTCTTTACCATAGACTAATTTACCATAAATGTGTCAATTTATTTCAAATCTCTATTCTGTTTTTTTGATCTATGCATGAATATTTGTGCCATTAGCATACTATTTTCATTACTTTAAGTTTGTAGTATACCTTGAAATTTGGAATTGTGATACCTCCAGATATGTTCTTCTTTTTCACGGTGGCATTGGCTACTTGAGGTCTTTCCTGGTTCCATACAAATTTTAGGATTATTTGTTCTTGTTCTGTGAAAAAATATTGTTGATATTTTAATATGGACTGTATTAAATCTGTAGATTTCTTTGGGTAGTATAGACATTTTAACAATATTTATTCTTCCAACCCATGAGCATAGACTATCTATACATTTGTTTGGGTCATCTTCAATTACTTTCGTCAAAGTATTACCGTTTTTGGAATTCAGATTTTTCACCTTTTTGGTTAAGTTTATTCCTAGATACTTTATTCTTTTTGTTAGATAGTAAATGAAATTGTTTTCTTAATTTCTCTTTCTGCTTTATTATTAGTGCATGAAACAGTTTTCTATATACTTATTTTGTACCCTGTTACAATAAAGGAATTCATTTGTCAGTTCTAGTAGTTTGTTGGTGGAATCTTTAGAGTTTTCTATATATTGTGTCATATCATCTGCAAATAGTGAAAATTTTGCCACTTTGTTACCAATTTGGATGCCTTTTTATTTACTTTCTTTATCAGATTGCTGTGGCTAGGAATTCCAGAATTCTACTGAATAAAAGTGGACAGAGTTGACACCCTTGTTTATTCCTGTTCTTAAAGTAAAATCTGTCACTTTTTCACATCTGAGTCTAACTTTAGCTGTGGGTTTTTCAAATATGACTTATATTATGTTGAGGTATGTTGCCTCTGATCCCATTTTGTTGAGTTTTATTATTAATGGGTATTGTAATTTGTCAAATGTTTCTTTCTTCATCTATTGAGATGATCACATGATTTTGGTCATTTCTCTAGTTCATGTAGTATATCATGTTAATTGATTTGTAAATTCCTGCAATAAATCCTACTCGTTCACAGAAAATGATCATTTTATTATTTTTTTGGGGGGGCGGGAGGGATTCTGTTTGTTAGTATTTTGTTGAGGATTTTTGCATACTGGTTTGTAGTTTTCTTTTCCTTTTTTCTTTCTTCCCTTTCCTTCCCTTCCCTTCTCTTTTCTTTTACTTTTTTTCATTTGCCTTGGCTTGCCTTGCCTCCCCTCCCCCTTCTCCTTCCTGCCCCTCGCCCTCACCTCCCTGCCCCTCCCTACCTCTCCCTCCTCCCATCTCCTCTCCTTTCTTTTCCTTTCCCCTTCCTTCCCTCCTTCCTTCTATCCTTCCTTCCTTCCTTCCTTCCTTCCTTCCTTCCTTCCTTCCTTCTTCTCTCTGTCTGTCTGTCTCTATTTCTTGTGTCTCTATCTGGTATTGATACCAGGAAATGCCAAACTTGTAGAATGAATTTGAAAATTTTCCTTACTTTCCCACTTTCCCAATCATTTGCGAGGAGTAGTTATTAACTCTTCTGTAAATATTTGATAGAATTAACCCGTAAAGCCATCAATCTTGAACTTATATGAACTATGATTCAATTTTATTGCTAGTAATAGATCTATTCCATTTTTTAAAATTTCTTCCTGATTCATTTTGAGTCAACAAAATGGTGCCCTGTTTTATAGCTTTGGTATCAGGAAAGTTTCAGGATATGATTTCAACACATTTAACTTATTGAGACTTGTTTTGAGGATTAATATACAATCTATTCTGAGAAATGTTCTATGTGCTCTTGAAAAGAATCTGTATTCCACTGTTTGGGAATGGAGTTTTCTGAATACATCTAACAGATTAATGTGGTCCCATCTGTCATTCAATTTCCTTTTTGATTTTCTGTCTGGATGATCTATCCATTTAATCCAGTGATTAAAATGTAGTATTAAAGTCCCCTACTATTATTGTATTGCTGTCCATTTATTTTCTTATGTCTAAATAGTTGATTGATGTGGGGAGTCTGAGTGGCTCAGCCAGTTAAGTGTCTGCATTCAGCTCAGGAATGATCCAGGTGTCCTGGGATTGAGCCCTGCATCAGGGTCCCTGCTCAGTGGGCAGCCTGCTTCTCCTTCTTCCTCTGTAGCTTCCCCTGCTTGTGCTCTCTTGTTCTCTCTCCTTGTCAAATAAATAAAATCTTTAAAAATAAACAAATAAATAAATAGCTACTTCATATATTTGGGTGCTCCTATGTTGGGTGCATACATAATTATAATTGTTATACCGTCTTCTTGGATTGTTCCCTTTATCATTATGTAGTGCTTTCTTTGTCTCTTGTCACAATCTATGTATTAAAGTCGATCTTGTCTGTCATAAGGATTGATATTGCAACTTCCTTTTCACTTCCATTTGCATGGTAAATGGTTTTCCTTCCCTTCAAGTTTGATCTGCATGTGTCTTTAGGTCTAAAGTTGGTCTCCTGTATGCAGCAAATAGATGAATCTTGGTTTATATCCAGTCACCCAATGTCTTTTGATTGGAGAACTTATTTTATTTGCATTCAAAGTAATTACTGATAAGGAGGTAGTGTTGCCATTTTGTTACCTGTTTTCTGGTCGTCTTTGCAGTTCTCTCTCTCTCTCTTTTTTAAAGATTTTATTTATTTATTTGACAGAGAGAGAGGGATCACAAGTAGGCAGAGAGGCAGGCAGAGAGGAAGGGGGGAAACAGGCTTCCTACTGAGCAGAGAGCCTGATGTGGGGCTCAATCCCAGGATTCTGGGACCATGACCTGAGCCAAAGGCAGAGGCTTAACCCACAGAGCCACCCAGGTGCCTTTTGCACCTCTCTTCAGCTTATTTCTTGTCTTTCTTTGTGGTGTGATGGTGTTCCTTAGTCATATGCATGAATTCCTTTCTGTTTATCTTTTTGTGATTGTTTTACAAGGTTTCTTTTTAATTTTGTGTTACTATTAAGTGCACACAGAACAATATGGTTATAGCAATCTACATTAAGTTGATGGTCACTTAAGTTTGAACACATTGTAAAAGCACTAAATTTTTTCTCCACCTTCTTGTTTTATGTGTATGATATCATACATTACATTTTTTTTGTTATGAGTCCTTAACTGGTTTTCATAGATATATTTTATTTTACTGCTTTTGTGCTTTAACCTACATACACATTTTCTAACTTTTATTATATTTACATTTACATGGGATATCTTTTTTCCTTTCATAATATTTTTACTCCATGTTATGGCATTTTCTTTCCACTCAAGTAATTTCCTTTAACATTTCTTTTATTTTTTAATTTCTTTTCAGCATAACAAAATTCATAGTTTTTGCACCACACCCAGTGCTCCATGCAATGCATGCCCTCCATAATACCCACCACCTGGCTCCCCCAACCTCCCACCCCCCGCCCCTTCAAAACCCTCAAGTGGTTTTTCAGAGTCCATAATCTCTCATGGTTCATCTCTCCCCCACAATTTCCCTCAACTCCCTTCTCCTCTCCATCTCCCCATGTCCTCCGTGTTATTTGTTATACTCCACAAATAAGTGAAACCATATGATAATTGACTCTCTCTGCTTGACTTATTTCACTCAGCATAATCTCTTTCAGTCCCGTCCATGTTGCTACAAAAGTTGGGTATTCATCCTTTCTGATGGAGGCATAATACTCCATAGTGTATATGGACCACATCTTCCTTATCCATTCGTCCATTGAAGGGCATCTTGGTTCTTTCCACAGTTTGGCGACTGTGGCTATTGCTGCTATAAACATTGGGGTACAGATAGCCCTTCTTTTCACCACATCTGTATCTTTGGGGTAAATACCCAGTAGTGCTTGTTTAGTGATGATGGACTCTTTAAGTTTTGTTAGTTTGGGAAACCTTCATCTCTCCTTCTCCTTTGAATGATAGCTTTGGTGAATACAGTATTCTTGGTTCCAGATTTTTCTCCTTTCAACACTTTGAATATATCATGTCATTCTTTTCTGCCCCCACAAAGCTTCTGCTGAAAATTCTGCTGATACCCTTATGGGATTTCTCTTGTATGCATTTTTTTCTTCTCTTTCTGCTTTGAAATTTCTCCTCTTATCATGTCTTTTTTTCTATTTTAATTATTATGCATTTTGGTGTCAACCTTCTTCAGCTGATTTCCTCGGGTTCTCTGTTCCTCCTGAACCTGGATACTTCTTTTCATCCACAGATTAGGGAATTTTTTCTTAACTCTTATTTCTTCAAATAGAAACTCTGCTCCCTTTTTTCTCATTCTTCCTTCTGTGATACCTATAATGTAAATGTTATTACACTGAAGTTTTTGTTGATTTCTCTTAACTTTTTCTCATTTTTTATTATCCTTTTTTTCTTTTTGTTATTCAACTTGGTTACTTTCTAATACTCTACCTTCTGGTTCACTGATCTGTTCTATATTTTCCAATCTCCTATTGATGTCCTCTAGTGCATTTTTAATTTCAGTTTTTGAGTTTCTCATATCTAACTATTTTTATAAGTTTTTAACTAAATTCTAATATAGTTGAATGCAGTATTATATTAGTTTCAGGTGTACAATATAGTAATTCAAAAAATTTATACATTACTCGGTACTCATTATGACAAGTGTACTCCTAATCTCCATCACTTATTTTACCTATCCTGCTACGCACCTCCCCTCTGATACTCTCTACTTGATCTCTATAGTTAAAAGTCTGTTTCTTGGATTGTTGTTTTTTCTACCTTTCCATTTGTTTTATTTCTTAAATTCCACATATAAGTGAAATCATATTTGTCTTTCCCTGACTGACTTATTTTGATTAACATTACTTTGCATTCTGTAGATCTATTCATGTTGCAAATGGCAAGATTTAATTTCTTTTTATGACTAAACAATATTCCACTACATATGTGTGTGTGTGTGTGTGTGTACCACATCTTCTTTATCCATTCTTCAATTGATCAACAGTCTGCTCCCATAATTTGTCTATTGTAAAAACTACTATAGTAGAGGAGGAGTCAAGATGGCAGAGAAATAGCAGGCTGAGACTACATCAGGTAGCAAGAGGTCAGCTATATAGCCTATCAAACCATTGCAAACATCTAAAAATCCAACTGGAGATTGAATAGAGGAAGAACAGCAACTCTGGAAACAGAAAATCGACCACTTTCTGAAAGGGAGGACTGGCGGACAAGTGATGGGAGGATAGACCGCAGGGGAGGGGCTGGATCCTGGCAAGCGGCTGAGCAACGGAGCACTAAATCGGGACTTTTAAAGGTCTGCTCCACTGAGGGACATCGCTCCAGAGGCTAAACCAGGGTGAAGCCCATGCGGGGTCAGCATGGCCCCAAGTCCTGCAGGGTCACAGAAGGATTGGGGGTGTCTGAGTGTCGCAGAGCTCGCAGGTATTGGAGCGGGGAAGCCAGCTACAGAGACAGAGCAGAGGAATGAGCTCTCAGCCCGGGGTTACCTTGAACCGGTCACAGGTTGGGTGAGCTCGGAGCACAGCTGGAAGCCAGGGAGACGGGAGTCATTGGGGCTTTTCTCTGAGGGTGCACTGAGGAGTGGGGCCGCGAACTCTCTGCTCCTCTGGGCCGGAGATTGGGAGGTCGCCATTTTCATTCCCGTCCTCCAGAACTCTACAGAAAGTGTTCAGGGAACAGAAGCTTCCGAAAGTGAAACCGAGTTGATTACTTAGCCTGGCCCCTGGAAGGGCGGTGCAACTCCGCCTCGGGAAAAGACACTTGAGAATCACTAAAACAGGCCCCTCCCCCAGAAGATCAAAAAGAAATCCAGCCAAAACCAAGTTCACTTAACAAGGAGAGCAGTGGAATCCCAGAGGAGGAGAAAGCAAAGCACAGAATTCATGGATTTCTCCCCATGATTCTTTAGTCTTGCAGTTAATTTAATTTTTTCCTTAATTTTAATGTTTTTTTCTTTTTTTTCTGATAATTTTTTTTAACTTTTACCCTTTTCTTTTTTAACTAGTCTATCTTAACAATACCTTTCCAAAAAAATAATAATATTTTTTGAACCTTCATTATTATAGTCATATATTATCCTTCATAGAATTTAACTTTATTTTTTGTATTCACATAAGGGTTTTTTCTTCTAAAAAATTTGAGGTACAACTTCCTCTAGTGGATCAAAATATACCCTAAATCTAGCTCCGGGATTGTTCTAGTCTCCAGCCTGAGCAAATTCTCTACACTTTCTTTTCCTTTATTCTCCCAACCAAGTTAATCAATTCCTTTTTTTAGAAATTAAAAAAAAATTGTTTTTCATCTTTATAGGCATATTCCATCCCTTCACTGTGTTTACCCTTATAACGTTTTTCATTCTTTAAAATTTTGGGAGGTACTTTCTTCTAAGAGACCAAAATGCCCCCAAATTAAGTGGGTGACCTGTTCTAGTCACCTTTCTAACATATATATATATATTTTTTTTGTTGTTGTTGTTGTTGTTTTTGTTTGTTTGTTTCTTTTTTATATTTTTTCTTTATTTGTTTTCTTTTTTTAATTTTTTTTTTCCTGAACTTCTTTTTATCCCCTTTCCCCCCCCCCTATGATTTGGGGTCTCTTCTGATTTGGTTAAAGGGCATTTTCCTGGGGTCTTTGCCACCCTCTTAGTATTTTATTTGCTCCTTCATATACTCTTATCTGGAAAAAATGACAAGGCGGAAAAACTCACCGCACAAAAAAGAACAAGAGGCAGTACCGAAGGCTAGGGACCTAATCAGTACAGACATTGGTAATATGTCAGATCTAGAGTTCAGAATGACGATTCTCAAGGTACCAGTCGGGCTCGAAAAAGGCATGGAAGATATTAGAGAAACCCTCTCTAGAGAGATAAAAGCCCTTTCTGGAGAAATAAAATAAATAAAATCTAACCAAGTTGAAATTAAAAAAAAAAAGCTATTAATGAGGTGCAATAAAAAATGGAGGCTCTTACTGCTAGGATAAATGAGGCAAAAGAAAGAATTAGTGATATAGAAGACCAAATGACAGAGAATAAAGAAGCTGAGCAAAAGAGAAACAAACAGCTACTGGACCATGAGGGGAGAATTTGAGAGATAAGTGACACCAGAAGACGAAACAACATTAGAATAATTGGGATTCCAGAAGAAGAAGAAAGAGAGGGGAGCAGAAGCTATATTGGAGAGAATTATTGTAGAGAATTTCCCTAATATGGCAAAGGGAACAAGCATCAAAATCCAGGAGGTGCAGAGAACCCCCCTCAAAATCAACAAGAATAGGTCCACACCCCGTCACCTAATAGTAAAATTTACAAGTCTTAGCGACAAAGGGAAAATCCTGAAAGCAGCCTGGGAAAAGAAGTCTGTAACATACAATAGTAAAAATATTAGATTGGCAGCAGACTTATCCACAGAGACCTGGCAGGCCAGAAACACCTGGCATGATATATTCAGAGCACTGAATGAGAAAAACATGCAGCCAAGAATACTATATCCAGCTAGGCTATCATTGAAAATAGAAGGAGAGCTAAAAAGCTTCCAGGACAAACAAAAACTGAAGGAATTTGCAAACACCAAACCAGCTCTACAGGAAATATTGAAAGGGGTCCTCTAAGCAAAGAGAGAGCCTAAAAGTAGTAGATCAGAAAGGAAAAGAGGCAATATACAGTTAACAGTCACCTTACAGGCAATACAATGGCACTAAATTCATATCTCTCAATAGTTACCCCGAATGTTAATGGGCTAAATGCCCCAATCAAAAGACACAGGGTATCAGAATGGATAAAAAAACAAAACCCATTAATATGTTGCCTAAAAGAAACTCATTTTAGACCCGAAGACTCCTCCAGATTTAAAGTGAGGGGGTGGAAAACAATTTACCATGCTAATGGACATCAGAAGAATGCTGGGGTGGCAATCCTTATATCAGATCAAATATATTTTAAGCCAAAGACTATAATAAGCGATGAGGAAGGACACTATATCATACTCAAAGGGTCTCTCCATCAAGAAGATCTAACAATTTTAAATATCTATGCCCCTAACATGGGAGCATCCAACTATATGAACCATTTAATAACAAAATCAAAGAAACACATCAACAATAATACAATAATAGTAGGGGAATTTAACACTCCCCTTACTGAAGTGGACAGATCATCCAAGCAAAAGATCAACAAGGAAATAAAGGCCTTAAATGACACACTGGACCAGATGGACATCACAGATATATTCAGAACATTTCACCCCAAAGCAACAGAATACACATTCTTCTCTAGTGCACATGGAACATTCTCCAGAATAGATCACATCCTGGGTCATAAATCAGGTCTCAACTGGTATAAAAAGATTGGGATCATTCCCTGCATATTTTCAGACCACAATGCTCTGAAGCTAGAACTCAATCACAAGAGGAAATTTGGAAAGAACCCAAATACATGGAGACTAAACAGCATCCTTCTAAAGAATGAATGGGTCAACCAGGAAATTAAAGAAGAATTGAAAAAATACATGGAAACAAATGATAATGAAAACACAATGGTTCAAAATCTGTGGGACACAACAAAGGCAGTCCTGAGAGGAAAATATATAGCGGTACAATCCTTTCTCAAGAAACAAGAAAGGTCTCAAATACACAATCTAAACCTACACCTAAAAGAGATGGAGAAAGAACAAGAAAGAGAGCCTAAACCCAGCAGGAGAAGAGAAATCATAAAGATCAGAGCAGAAATCAATCAAATAGAAACCAAAAAAACAATAGAACAAATAAACGAAACTAGGAGCTGGGTCTTTGAAAGAATTAATAAGATTGATAAACCCGTGGCCAGACTTATCAAAAGGAAAAGAGAAAGGACCCAAATAAATAATATCATGAATGAAAGAGGAGAAATCACAACCAATGCCAAAGAAATACAAACAATTATAAGAACATACTATGACCAACTCTACGCCAACAAATTTGACAATCTGTAAGAAATGGATGCATTCCTAGAGATATATAAACTACCACAACAGAACCAGGATGAAATAGAAAACCTGAACAGATCCATAACCAGTAAGGAGATTGAAATAGTCATCAAAAATCTCCAGACAAACAAAAGCCCAGGGCCAGACGGCTTCCCAGGGGAATTCTACCAAACATTTAAAGAAGAATTAATTCCTATTCTTCTGAAACTGTTCCAAAAACTAGAAATGGAAGGAAAACTTCCAAACTCATTTTATGAGGCCAGCATCACCTTGATCCCAGAACCAGACAAGGATCCCATCAAAAAAGAGAATTATAGACCAATATCCTTGATAAACACAGGTGCGAAAATTCTCACCAAAATACAAGCCAATAGGATTCAACAGTACATTAAAAGGATTATTCACCATAACCAAGTGGGATTTATTCCAGGGCTACAAGGTTGGTTCAACATCCGCAAATCAATCAATGTGATACAACACATTAATAAAAGAAAGAACAAGAACCACATGATACTCTCAATAGATGCTAAAAAGCATTTGACAAAGTACAGCATCCCTTCCTGATCAAAACTCTTCAAAGTGTTGGGATAGAGGGCACATACCTCAATATTATCAAAGCCATCTATGAAAAACCCACCGCAAATATCATTCTCAATGGAGAAAAACTGAGAGCTTTTCCGCTAAGGTCAGGAACACGGCAGGGATGTCCATGATCACCACTGCTATTCAACATAGTACTAGAAGTCCTAGCCTCAGCAATCAGACAACAAAAATAAATTATTGGCATCCAAATCGGCAAAGAAGAATTCAAACTATCACTCTTTGCAGATGATATGATATTAAATGTGGAAAACCCAAAAGACTCCACTCCAAAACTTCTAGAACTTGTACAGGAATTCAGTAAAGTGTGAGGATATAAAATCAACGCACAGAAATTAGTTGCATTTCTCTACACCAACAACAAGACAAAGGAAAGAGAAATTAAGAAGTCAATCCCATTTACAATTGCACCGAAAACTATAAGATACCTAGGAATAAACCTAACCAAAGAGGCTAAAAATCTATATGCAGAAAACTATAAAGTACTCATCAAAGAAATTGAGGAAGACACAAAGAAATGGAAAAATGTTCCATGTTCCTGTATTGGAAGAACAAATACTGTGAAAATGTCTATGCTACCTAAAGCAATCTACACATTTAATGCAATCCCTATCAAAATCCCACCCATCTTTTTCAAAATAATGGAACAAATAATCCTAAAATTTATATGGAACCAGAAAAGACCTCAAATAGCCAAAGGAATATTGAAAAAGAAACCCAAAGTTGGTGGCATCACGATTCCGGACTTCAAGCTAGCTCTATTACAAAGGTGTCATCATCAAGACAGTATAGTCCTGGCACAAAAACAGACACATAGATCAATGGAACAGAATAGAGAGCCCAGAAGTAGACCCTCAACTGTATGGTCAACTAATCTTCGATAAAGCAGGAAAGAATGTCCAATGGAAAATAGCCTCTTCAATAAATGGTGTTGGGAAAATTGGACAGCCGCTTGCAGAAAAATGAAGTTGGACCATTTCCTTACACCACACACGAAAATAGACTCAAAATGGATGAAGGGCCTCAATGTGAGAAAGGAATCCATCCAAATCCTTGAGGAGAACACAGGCAGCAACCTCTTTGATCTCAGCCGCAGCAACATCTTCCTAGGAACATCGCCAAAGGCAAGGGAAGCAAGGGCAAAATGAACTATTGGGATTTCATCAAGATCAAAAGCTTTTGCACAGCAAAGGAAACAGTTAACAAAACCAAAAACAACTGACAGATTGGGAGAAGATATTTGCAAACGACATATCAGATAAAGGGCTAGTGTCCAAAATCTATAAAGAACTTATCAAACTCAACCCTCAAAGAACAAATAACCCAATCAAGAAATGGGCAGAGGGCATGAACAGACATTTCTGCAAAGAAGACATCCAGATGACCAAGAGACACATGAAAAAGTGCTCCACATCACTCGGCATCAGGGAAATACAAATCAAAACCACAATGAGATATCACCTCACACCAGTCAGAACGGCTAAAATTAACAAGTCAGAAAATGACAGATGCTGGCGAGGATGCGGAGAAAGGGGAGCCCTCCTACACTGTTGGTGGGAATGCAAGCTGGTGCAACCGCTCTGAAAAACAGCATGGAGATTCCTCAAAAAGTTGAAAATAGAACTACCCTATGACCCAGCAATTGCACTACTGGGTATTGACCCTAAAGGTACAAATGTAGTGATCCGAAGGGGCACGTGCACCCGAATGTTTATAGCAGCAATGTCTACAATAGCCAAACTATGGAAAGAACCTAGATTTCCATCAACAGATGAATGGATAAAGAAGATGTGGTATATATACACAATGGAATACCATGCAGCCATCAATAGAAATGAAATCTTGCCATTTGTGATGACGTGGATGGAACTAGAGGATATCATGCTTAGTGAAATAAGTCAATCGGAGAAAGACAACTATCACATGATCTCCCTGATATGAGGAAGTGGAGATGCAACATGGGAGTTTGGGGGGAGTAGGAAAAGAAGAAAATAAGATGGAATCGTGAGGGAGACAATCCATAAGTGACTCTTAATCTCACAAAACAAACTGAGGGTTGCTGTGGGGAGGGGGATCGGGAGAAGGGAGTGGGGTAATGGACATTGGGGAGGGTATTGCTATGGTTAGTGCTGTGAAGTGTGTAAACCTGGTGATTCACAGACATGTACCCCTGGGGATAAAAATACATTATATGTTTATAAAAAATAAAAAAAATAAATAAAAACCTGCTATAGTAAACAGGGTGTGTGTGTCTTTTCAAATTAACGTTTTTTTTTTTTTTTTAAATTTTGGGAGTAAATACTGACTTGTGTGATTACTGGATCATAGGGTGGTTCTATTTTTTAAAGATTTTATTTATTTATTTGACACAGAGAGAGGGAGACAGCGAGAGAGGGAACACAAACAGGTGGAGTGGGAGAGGGAAAATCAGGCTTCCCACCAAGCAGGGAGACCATGCCAGGCTCCATCCCAGGACCCTGAGATCACAACCTGAATGGAAGGCAGGCGCCTAATGACTGTGCCACCCAGGCACCCCAGGGTAGTTCTGTTTTTAATTTTTTAAGGGCCAACATTATCTATTCCAGAATGACAGAATAAGTTTGCATTTCCACCAACAGTCCAACAGTGATTCCCTTTCTCAACATCCTGTGTCTTTGATTTTGGCCAATCTGACAGGTGTGAAGCAATAGCTCATTTTAGTTTTGATTTGCATTTCCCTGATAGTGAATGATGATTAGCAACTTTTTATCTGTTTGTTTGTCATTTGGGTGTCTTCTTTGGGGAAATGTTTAGTCATATTTTATGACCATGTTTTAATTGGATTGTTTTTTGGGTATTGAATTGTATTAGTGTTTTTTTAATATATTTTGGATACTAATCTTTTATTGGATATGTAATTTGCAAATATCCTATCCAACTTTAATTTTGTTGATGACTTCATTTTCTGTAAAGAACCTTTTTATTTTTATGTACTTCAAATAGTTTATTTTGTTTTTGTTTTCCTTCACTGAGGATACATATCTAGAAAATTACTGCTATAATTGATATCAGAGAAATTATTGCCTATGCTCTCTACTAGGATCTTTATGATTTCAAATCTCACATTTGAGTATTTAATTCACTTTGAGTTTCTTCTTTTGTATGGTGATAGAAAGTGGTCCAGTTTTATTCTTTGATATGTAGCTGTCCAGTTTTTCCAATACCATTTGTTAAATGGACTTTTTCCTATTGCATATTCTTGTTTCTTTTGTTAAAGAGTTATTGACTATATAATTGTGGGTTTGTTTCTAGGATTTCTCACTTGTGCCATTGATCTATATGTCTATTTTTGTGCCAGAACCTTACTGGTTTGATTACTACAGCTTTGTTGAATAACATGAAGAATGGAATTGTGATGTTTCCAGCTTTGTTTTTCTTTTTTCAAGATTGCTTTATATATTCAGAGGTTTGTAGTTACATACAAAATTTTAGGATAATTTTATCTAATTCTGTAAAGAATGCTGTTAGCATTTTAATAGGGATTACATTAAATCTGTAGATTGATTCGATTAGAATGTACATTTTAACAGTATTTGTTCTTACAATCCATGAGTATTGGATAACATTCCATTTGTGTTCTCTTCTGTTCTTTCTTCAATGTTTTATAATTTTTAAAGCACAGGTTTTTCACATTCTAAGTTGAATCCTAGGTATTTTATTATTATTTTGTTTAATAGCAATTGGGATTATTTTCCTAATTTCTCTTTCTATTGCTTTATTATTTTATGTACAAAAACAATTTATTTCTGTACATTGATTTTGTGTCATGTGACCTTAGTAAATTTGTCTATCAGTTCTGGCAGTATTTTTGCAGAGTCTTTACAGATATATATACCTATATATTTCTGTATATATAGGTGTATACATCTATCTATCTCTCTCTCTATATATATATATATTATCATGTCATCTGCAATTAGTAAACATTTTCCTTCTTTTTTACCAATTTGGATGGCTTTTATTGCTTTTTCTTGTCTGATTGCTGTGTCTAGACTTCCAGTGCTATGTTGAATAAAAGCAGTGAGAAGGAACATTCTTGTCTTCTTCTTGATCATAAAGGGAACAATCTCCATTTTTCATCATTGAGTATAATGTTGTCTGTGGATTTTACATATATGGCCATTATCATATTGAGGTATGTTCTCTCTTAAACTATTTTGTAAGAGCTTTTAACAAGAAAGAATGCTGTATTTAGTGTTTTTTTCTTCATCTATTAAAATGAGCATAAGAAAAAATGCTGTACTTAACTGTTTTTTTTCTACATCTATCAAAACGAGCACTTTTTAAAAAAATCCTTTCTCTTATAGGCCTGATGTATCACATTGATTGAATCATTATTACATCATTATTACATATTGAGAATAAATCCCACTTGATTATGTTGAATGATCACTTTAATATATTGGTGGATTCATTTTACCAACATTTTGTTGAGAATTTTCCTTCTATGTTTATCTGATATTGTCATGTAGTTCTCTTTTAATGTAATGCCTTTGCCTGGTTTTGCTATCAATGTAATCCTGGCCTTGCCTTATCGAATGAATTTGGAAATTTTCTCTCCTGATCTATTTTTTTTTTTTTTTTAATTTTCAGAAGGACGGGAATTACGTCTTCTTCAAATGTTTGCTGGAATTCACCTGCAAAGTAATCTGTTCTCAGATTTTTCTTTGTTGGGAGGTTTTTGCTTTGTATGCTATTTTATCCAAATTCCTGTTAACATAGAGTGCAATATTAGTTTCAGGTGTGCAATTTAGTGATTCAACACTTCCATACAACACCCAGTATTCATAAAAACAAGTGCACTCCTTAATCCCCATCCCCCAACCCACTTCCCTTCTGGTAACAGCCAATTTGTTTTCTGTAGCTGAGTCTAGCTCTTGGTTTGCTTCTCTCTTTTTCTTTTGTTGTGAGTTTTTTGATTACTGATTCAATTTCATTGTTGGTAATTGGTCTGTATATATTTTTTATTTCTTCCTGATTCAGTTTTGTGAGTTTATGTTTCTAGAAATTTATCCATTTCTTCTAGGCTGCCCAATATTTTAGCACATAACTTTTTTCATAATATTCTTCTATAATTCTTTGTATTTCTATTGTGTCAATTTTTATTTTCCCTCTTTCATTTCTGATTTTTTAAAATTTGTGTACTCTGTATCATTTTTATGAGTCTGGCTAAAGGTTTATCAATATTTTGATCTTTACAAAGAACCAGCTTCTGGTTTCATGGACTCATCTATTTTCTGAATTGCCATTTTTTTCTATTGTAATATTTGTTATTTCCTTGTTTCTACTGGATTTGGGTTTTGTTCATTCTTTTTCTTGCTCCTTTTGTTGTAATGTTAGGTTGTGTATTTGAGATTTTTCTTGCTTCTTTAGATAGGCGTGTATTGTTATCATCCTCCTTCTAAGAACCACTTTTCCTACAACCCAAAGGTTTTGGACCAATGTGTTTTCATTTTCATGTCTCCAAGTATTTTTTTCATTTCCTCTTTGATTTTTTGATTGATTCATTCATTTTCATGTCCCCAATTTTTTTTTATTTTCTCTTCGATTTCTTGATTGACCTGTTCATTGTTTAGTAGCTCATTATTTAATCTCCATGTATATGTACTACTTTAATTTTGTGTGTGTGTGTGTATGTGTGAGCATGTGTATGTGTGAGTGTGTGTATGTGTGTGTGCCGTTCATGTTTAGTTTCATAGCTTTCTGGTCAGAAAAAAATGAATGCCATGATTTTGATCTTTTTAAATTTGTTGAAACTTTTTTTCTGGCATAATATATGATATATTCTGGAGACAGTTCCATGTGCACTTGAAAAGAATTGATATTTTCTTGTTTTAGGATGGAATATTTTCAATATATTTGTTAAAAGTATCTGTTCCAGGGTCACCTGGGTGGCTCAGTCAGTTAAGCATATGCTTTTGGCTCAGGTCATGATCCCGATCTTCTGGAATAGAATCCTGCATTGGGCTTCCCACTCAGCAGGGAGTCTCCTTCTTCCTCTCCTTCTGACCCTCCCATGCTCATTCTCTCTCTCTCTCTTTCACAAACACATACATACACACACAGACACACAGACACACAGACACACACACACACACACACACACACACTTCTCTCTCTCTCTCAAATGAATAAATAAAAAATTTAAAAAAATGATATCTGGTCTAATATGTCATTGAAAGCCACTGTTTCATTGTTGACTTTTTGTCTGATAATTTGTCCATTGGTGTTAGTGTAGTGTCAGAGTCCCCAAATATTATTGTATTACTATCAATTCCCTCCTTTGTGTTTGTTGTTAACTGTTTTATGTATTTTGGTGCTCCCATATTGGGTGCATAAATATTTACAAGTGTTATATCTTTTTGTTGGATTGTTCCCCTTGTTATATACTGCCCTTCTTTGTCACTTGTTACCATTTTTGTTTAAAATTTATTTTGTCTGAAGTAAGTATTTCTACCCTGGCTTTATTTTCAGATCCCTTTTCATTACAAATCTTTCTCCATCCCTTCACTTTCTTTTTTCTTTTTTAATTTTTTAAATTTCTTTTCAGTGTACCAGAATTCATTGCTTATGCACCACACCCAGTGCTCCATGCAATATGTGCCCTCCTTAATACCCACCACCAGGCTCACCCACCTTCCCACCCCCTGCACCTTCAAACCCCCAGATTGTTTTTCAGAGGAGAGTCTCTCATGGCTCATCTCCCCTGCCAATTTCCCTCAACTCCCTTCTCTCCATCTCCCCATGTCCTTCGTGTTATTTCTTATGCTCCACAAGTAAGTGAAAGCATATGATAATTGACTCTCTCTGCTTGACTTATTTCACTCAGCATAATCTCTTCCACTCCTGTCCATGTTGATACAAAAGTTGGGTATTCTTCCTTTCTGATGGAGGCATAATACTCCATAGTATATATGGACAATATCTTCTTTATCCGTTCATCTGTTGGCTATTGCTGCTATAAACATTGGGGTACAGATGGCCCTTCTTTTCACTAAATCTGTATCTTTGGGGTAAATAGCCAGTAGTGCAATTTCAGGGTCATAGGGAAGCTCTATTTTTAATTTCTTAAGGAATATCCACACTGTTTTCCAATGTGGCTGCACCAACTTGCATTCTCACCAACACTGTAAGACACTACCCCTTTTTCCACAACCTCTCCAACACAGATTGTTTCCTGTCTTGCTAATTTTGGCCATTCTAACTGGTGTAAGGTGGTATCTCAATGTGGTTTTGATTTGAATCTCCCAGATGGCTAATGATGATGACCATTTTTTTCATGTGTCTGATAGCCATTTGTATGTCTTCATTGGAGAAGTATCTGTTCATGTTTTCTGCCCATTTTTTGACATGATTGTCTGTTTTGTGTGTGTTGAGTTTGAGAAGTTCTTTATAGATCCTGGATATCAGACTTTTGTCTGTACTGTCATTTGCAAATATCTTCTCCCATTCCGTGGGTTGCCTCTTTATTTTGTTGACAGTTTCCTTTGCTGTGCAGAAGCTTTTGATCTTGATGAAGTCCCAAAAGTTCTTTTTCACACTTGTTTCCTTTACCTTTGGAGACATTTCTTAAAAGAAGTTGCTGTGGCTGAAATCGAAGAGGTTACTGCCTAGGTTTTCCTCTAGGATTCTGATGATGGATTCGTGTCTCACGTTGAGGTCTTTTATCCATTTCGAGTTTATCTTTGTATACGGTGTAAGAGAATGGTCGAGTTTCATTCTTGTACATATAGCTGTCCAATTTTCCTAGCACCATTTATTGAAGAGACTGTCTTTTTTTCACTGTATATTTTTTCCTGCTTTGTCGAAGATTATTTGACCGTAGAGTTGAGGTTCCATATCTGGACTCTATACTCTGTTCCACTGGTCTACATGTCTCTTTTTATGCCAGTACCATGCTGTCTTGGTGATCACAGCTTTGTAGTAAAGCTTGAAATCAGGCAACGTGATGCCGCCAGTTTTGTTTTTCTTTTTCAACATTTCCTTAGCAATTCAGGGTCTCTTCTGATTCCATACAAATTTTAGGATTGTTTTCTCCAGCTCTTTGAAAAATACTGGTGGAATTTTGATCGGGATGGCATTGAAAATATAAATTGCTCTGGACAGTATAGACATTTTAACAATGTTTATTCTTGTGATCCATGAGCATGGAATGGTCTTCCATCTTTTTGTGTCTTTTTTTATTACTTTCATGAGTGTTCTGTAGTTCCTCGAGTACAGATCTTTTACCTCTTTGGTTAGGTTTATTCCCAGGTATCTTATGGTTCTTGCTGCTATAGTAAATGGAATTGATTCTCTAATTTCCCTTTCTGTATTTTCATTGTTAGCGTATAAGAAAGCCACTGATTTCTGTACATTGACTTTGTATCTTGCCACATTACTGAATTGCTGTATGAGTTCTAGTAGTTTGGGGGTGGAGTCTTTTGGGTTTTCCATATAAAGTATCATGTCATTTGCAAAGAGAGAGAGTTTGACTTCTTCATTGCCAATTTGAATACCTTGTATTTCTCTTTGTTGTTTGATTGCTGTTGCTAGGACTTCTAATACTATGTTGAACAAAAGTGGTGAGAGTGGGCATCCTTGTCAAGTTCCTGATCCCAACGGGAAGGCTGTGAGTTTTTTCCCATTGAGGATGATATTTGCTGTGGGATAAAAATATCATAGATATTTTTAAAATATTATTTATTTATTTATTTGACAGATAGAAATCACAAGTATGCAGAGAGGCAGCCAGAGAGAGAGAGAGAGGGAAACAGGCACCCCGCAGAGCAGAGAGCCCAATGCACAGCTCAATCCCAGAACCCTGGGATCATGACCTGAGCCGACAGCAGAGGCTTTAACCCACTGAGCCACTCAGGTGGCCCTCATAGATAGATTTTATGAAGTTTAGGAATGTTCCCTCTATCCTTATTCTTTGAAGCATTTTTTAAAAGATTTTAATTATTTATTTGACCGACAGAGATCATAAGTAGGCAGAGAGGCAGGCATAGAGAGAGAGAGGAGCAAGCTCCCCGCTGAGCAGAGAGCCTAATGTGGGGCTCAATCCCAGGACCCTGAGATCATGACCTGAGCTGAAGACAGAGGCTTTAACCCACTGAGCCACCCAGGCGGCCCTCATAGATAGATTTTATGAAGTTTAGGAATGTTCCCTCTATCCCTATACTTTGAAGCGTTTTAATGAGGAATGGATGCTGGATTTTGTCAAATGCTTTTTCTGCATCAATTGAGAGGACCATGTGGTTCTTCTCTCTTCTCTTATTGATTTGTTCTATCACACTGATTGATTTTGCAAATGTTGAACCATCCTTGAAATCCAGTGATGAATCCTACCTAGTCATGGTGGATAATCATTTAAATGTGGTGTTTGATTCTATTTGCTAGGATCTTGTTGGGAATATTAGCATCCATATTCATCAGTGATATTGGTCTGAAATTCTCCTTTTTGGTGTGGTCTTTGCCTGGTTTGGGGATCAGGGTAATGCTGGCTTCATAAAAAGAATCTGGAAGTTTTCCTTCTGCTTCAATTTTTTGAAACAGCTTCAGGAGAAAAGGTGATTTTTCTTCTTTGAAAGTTTGGTAGAATTCCCCAGGGAATCTGTCAGGTCCTGGGCTCTTGTTTTTTGGGAGGTTTTGATCACTGCTTCAATCTCGTTATTAGATCTCTCTATTCAGGTTGTCAATTTCTTCATAGTTCAATTTTGGAAGTTTTTAGTTTCCCAGGAATGCATTCATTTCATCTAGGTTGCTTAACTTACTGGCATATAACTGTTGATAATAATTTCTATTGATTGTTTTTATTTCCTTTGTGTTAGTTGTGATCTCTTCCTTTTCATTCATAATTTTATTTATTTGTGCCTTCTCTCTTTTCCTTTGGATTAGTTTGGCCAAAAGTTTATTGATCTTATTGATTCTTTCAAAAAACTATCTTTGAGTTTCATTGATGCATTCTACTGTATCTCTAGTTTCTATTTCATTGATCTCTGCTCTAATCTTGATTATCTCCCTTTTTTTGCATAGAGTTGGCTTAATTTGTTGTTGATTCTCTGGTTCTTTAAGGTGTAGAGACAGCTGGTGTATTCTGGATTTTTCAGGTTTTTTTGATGGAGGCTAGGATGGCTATGTATTTCCCCTTTAGGACTGCCTTTGTTGGATCTCATAGGTTTTGGGCTGAATTGTCTTCATTCTCATTGGTTTCCATGAATTGTTTAAGTTCTTCTTTGATTTCCTGGTTGATCCAAGCATTCTTAAGCAAGGTGGTCTTTTGCTTCCAGGTGTTTGAGTTCCTTCCAAACTTTTCCTTGTGGTTGAGCTCCAGTTTCAAAGCATTGTGATCTGAGTATATGCAGGAAATAATGTCAATCTTTTGGTATTGGTTGAGCCCTGATTTGTGATCCAGTATGTGGTCTATTCTGGAGAAGGTTCCATGTGCACTTGAGAAGAATGAGTATTCTGTTGTTTTAGGATGGAATGTTCTGTATATATCTATGAGGTCCATCTGGTCCAACGTGTCTTTCAATGCTCTTGTTTCTTTATTGATATTATGCTTGGATGATCTGTTTATTACTGAGAGTGGAATGTTAATATCTCCTACTATTAATGTATTCATATCAATATGACTCTTTATCTTGATTAACAGATTTCTTATGTAATTGGCTCCTCCCATATTCGGGGCATAAATATTTACAAAAAATTGTTAGATCTTCTTGGTGGATAGTCCCTGTAAGAATTATGTAGTGCCCTTCTGTATCTCTGAATACAGTCTTTAGTTGAAAATCTAATTTATCTTATATGAGAATTCCTACCCCGGCCTTCTTTTGAGGCTCATTGGCATGAAAGGTGCTTCTCTATCCCTTCACTTTCAGTCTGGATGTATCCTTAGGTTCAAAATGGGTCTCTTGTAGACAACCTATGGATGGGTCCTGCTGTTTTATCCAATATGCAATCCTGTGTCATTTTAAGGGCACATTTAGGCCATTCACGTTGAGTGTGATTATTGAGAGATACATTTTTATTGACATAGTGTTACCTGTGAAGTCTTTGTTTCTATAGATTGTCTCCATATATTTCTGTTCAATGATATTCTTAGGTTTGTTCCTCTTTTATAGAATCCTCAATATTTCTTGTAGTGCCAGCTTGGTGGTCACATAGTCTTTTAAACCTTGCCAGTCTTAAAAGCTCTTTATCTCTCCAACATTTTGAGTGTCAGTCTTGGTAGATGACTACAGTCATCTGACTACAGTCTTTACTGTAAAATCTAATTTATTTGATATGAGAATCACTACCCCAACTTTCTTTTGAGTTCTACTGGCATGAAAGATGCTTCTCCAACCCTTCAGTTTCAGTCTGGTTGTAAATTTAGGTTCCAAAGAGGTCTCTTGTAAACACCATATGGACAGGTTTTGTTCTTTTATCCAATCTGCAACCCTATGCCATTCTATGAAAGTGTTTAGGCTGTTCACATTGAGAGTTATTATTAAAAGATACATTTTTATTGACGTCATGTTTCCTCTGAAGTCCTTGTTTCTATAGATAGTCTGTAAATTTCTGGTCTATGTCACTGTTGGGTTCTTTCTTCTTTTATAGAACCCCCCTTAATATTTTTTGTAGTACTGGCTTGGTGGTCACATACTCTTTTAAACCTAGCCGGTCTTGGAATCTCTTTATCTCTCCATCCATTTTGAATGTCCGCCTTGCTGGATAAAGTATTTTTGGCTGCATGTTCTTCTCATTTAGTGCCATGAATACGTCTTTCCAGCCCTTTCTGGCTTGCCAGGTTTCTGTGGGCAGTTCTGGCATTATTCTAATGGGCTTTCTTCTGTATGTAAGGAATTTCTTCACCCTCACTGCTTTTAAGAGCTCCTGTCTACAATTATGATTCATCATTTTCCCAATCAGGTGTCTCGAGGTCTTTCTAGATTCTATGATCTTGGGAGTTGCTCTTTTTTTATTTTTTAGATTCTATAATCTTGGGGGGAGACCGTTCTGCTTCTAATACATGAACACTGGTTCCATTTGCCAGATTGGGAAAATTTTCATGGAGTATTTGTTCAACTATATCTTCTATTCTTCTTTCTCCTCCCCCTCAGGGATTCCGATAATTCTGACATTGGAACGTTTCGTGGCATCATTTATTTCCCTAATTCTGTTTTCATGGCTTCTAAGCTGTTTCTTCCAGGCTTCCTCCTGATCCTTTTTCTCTATCTATTTGTCCTCCAGACCACTATTTCTATCTTCTACCTCAGTTAGCCTAGCTTTTAGAGAATTTAGATTAGATTGAAACTCATTAAGAACATTGTTAGCACCATCCCTGGTGGCTTTCACTTCTGCCCTAATCAATTCCATTTTGTCATCAAAGGCTTTCTCCAACCTAGCTATTGCCTGGATAATTGTTAGCCTGAATTCCCTTTCTGACATACTGTCTATGTCCATATCCAATAGCTCTGATGGAGAGGGCCCAGTCTCTGAATTTTTCTTCTGTTGGGTATTCCTCCTCTTAGTCATTTTGGTGAGACATGGCTGGACAGATGTGTAGCTAAATGTATCAACCATGGTGCAGGCAATGTGCACCCTGGAATGCTTCTCAGCAATCAAGAGTCCCCACCAAAAAGAAAGGAAAAAGAGAGAGAGAGAGAGAGAGAGAAAAGAAATATAAAAGAGAAGACCCAGCCCAAATGGTCCCCAAGGTAAGATTTACGAACTACACAAACAAAAACACCGACAAAAGTAGATGACAAGAGAAAAAGCGGAAAGAAAGAAAAAGAAAGAAAGAAAGAAAGAAAGAAAGAAAGAAAGAAAGAAAGAAAGAAAGAAAGAAAGAACCTCGTCAAAAAGAACCCCATGTATAAGATTTATATACTCAGGGCAAAAACAAATACACAGAATCATTCACAGAAGAAAAAGATGGGAAAGTGGTTATAAATTCTCAGTGTGCGTGAGGAGGGTTATTTTGATTCTTCCTGGATGTATCTTGATATCTTTGCTAAAGGACTCAAGTTTCTTGAGATAAAGGGGGATTAAAACTGGTTTACCTATAGGGGTAGCATTGATTGGGGAAAAGGGATTACCTTGAAGCTTATCTCTATATGAATATTAAAATAAAATAAATTAAAAAATAGAAAAGCAAAAGAAAAACACAGGTATAAGTATCAAAAAAGTTCAGGTTAAAAGGTTATTATGGAATTTGACGTACTGAACATCTCATTGTGATGGTAAATAGGTTAGAAAGTTATATATTAAAAAAAAATAAAGAAAAGAACCAGAATAGTGGGAACGAATTAAAAAGAAAAGTTGTATCTATGAAGTAGTGGTGGTTGTCCTCTTGTCTTTATTTGGGGGGGGGGGGCGCTGGCTTTCTGGGGGAGGGGCCAGCCTTGTGGGTTTTCAGGCGGTGGGTGTTGCCTGAGTTAAGTCCTCCTGCCCCCATCAAGGGGCTGGGCTCTGGGGAAACCGGTTTTTCAGGGTTTTGTTCTCTGGAGGGTTTTTTTGTTTGTTTTCTCTCCCCTTGGTGGCTTTTGGCGGTTTTTGGAGTTTTAGAGGAAAGCAAACTGCACCCAGACCTCCTTCTCAGAGAGAAGCCTCAGTTTCTTATCCTCTGGGTGCTCCAGAGCACATAAATTCCCCCTCTGCCGCTGGCAGAGTACATTCCCAGTCACAGTCTCTCGGGTCACAGGAACTCCCACTTGTACCCAAATCCACAAGAAATACTAGCCAGGACTGTCTGGTCAGGTCCAGACTGCCAGAGAGGTCCCAAGCAGAGATAGCACACTGAGATTTTCAAGCTGGTCCTGGCTGGGAGTGCTCAGACTCTCCCGGTCTGAGAGAGCTGGCTGGTGACTGCACGCACCTCTCTTAGAGGAGGGTGGGGTGCGGCTGAGACTCTGGTCATGCAGCGTGTATGCATGCAGAGTGCAAAAGCCTGTGGTTCTGCCCGCTGGCAAGGCTCCCTCAATCTCATGCCAGCTGCCACCCAGATCCTCTCAGGTGCGCTGGCAGCTCCAGGACCAAGACCTGGCTTCTTTGCTGTACTCTCTCTGGCTCAGCACTGGCGGTGGCTGTCCTCGGTCAGCGAGCTTAAGCCCCTGTCCCTAACTGCCCGATTCCCCCAATTTCCCCCTACGATCCTTTGCTCTTTATGAGTGCTTCCAACCAGACTCCAAGTTAATGTTGGTCCCAATCACATGGCACTCTCGTATTGGGGTATTCCTTTCCAATGGGTCACTTCTGGTGGCTCCCTCCCCCTTTTGTTTGTCTTCTGAGATCAGTCTGATGAATGTTCCCACTCCGCTTTACCTGTCCACTGGCGTCTTCTGCCCCTGTAGAGATCCAGAAGTGTATAACTCTAATCTCAGGCTGATTTCATGGGTGATCAGAGTTCTTTGGTAGGTAATCAGCTCACTTTAGGGTACAGGTTGAAACAGTGTCTCCTCCTACTTAGCCACCATCTTGTCCCACCCATCCCTTCACTTTCAATCTGCATGCTTCTTTATGTTTGAAATGAGTCTCTTGTAAGACAGGATATAAATGAGGCTTGCTTTTTTTGTTTGTTTGTTTTTCTTTTTTAAAATTTCTTTTTATTTCTTTTCAGCGTAACAGTATGAGGCTTGCTTTTTAATCAGTTCCATCACCCTATTTTTTTGAGCATTTTGTCCTTTTACATTCAACGTTGTTATTCATAGATAAATATTTGTTGCCATTTTGTTATTTTTGTAGTTGCTTATGTAGTTTTTCTCTGTTCCTTTCTTTGTTTTCTTGCTCTCTTCTCTCACAATTATTTGGTTTTCTTTAGTGATATCCTTGGATTCCTTTGTCTTTAATTCTTGCATAACTATTACTGGCTTGTATCTTGTGGTTACCATTCCATGGCTCTGTATTTATGTTCTGGGACAGGGAAGGGATATGGCAGCAGACAACTTCTTTATTCCTGGAGAAGTGTCTCTATGAATGCTAATTCTCAGGGTCATGCTCTGAGAACATAAATGTCTCCCCATGCCTGGGTGGCTCAGTGGTTTAAGCCTCCGTCTTCAGCTCAGGTCATGATCTCAGGGTCCTCAGATTGAGCCCCATATCGGGCTCTCTGCTCAGGGGGAAGCCTGCTTCCCCCTCTCACTCTGCCTGCTTCTCTGCCTACTTCTGATTTCTCTCTGTCAAATAAATAAACAAAATCTTTAAAAAAATACTTCAGCTTTTACGTTTAAAAAAAAAAAAAAAAGTCTCCCCAATCTGCCGAAGGCACTCATCAGATCACTTTTTCTACACTGCCTGGCCCCAGATGTTTTCGCCACCCTCTCTAAGAAGCAGCACGTTGCCCTTTAGGCTCTATTCCAGACAAGACTGCTGACCTTTAAAACTCCAGGCTTTAAGCCCTGACATTTTCAAGCCAGTGGTTTTTGGGGAAACATTCCTCTTACACATTCCTCTCTGCGTTCCTCCCTTTTGCCCTACTCCACAACCAGTTACCTTCCCTCAGCAGCACCTGTTATCCATTTCTTCCTGAAATCACATCTCCACCCTTCCCACCTTCTTGGATGTGGACTTTTCTGTCCCTTTAGTTGTGGAGATTGTTCTGTCAATTTTCAGGTAGATTCCTTGGGTATTTAAGATAACTTGTGTTTGTGGAATAGGGCAAAACTAGGATCCCCCTATTCTGCCTCCATCTACCTCTACCCCTCTTTTTTTTTCTTTTTCTTTACACACACACACACACACACACACACACATAATTTCTCTTTGAGAAATTTCTCTTTGAGATCCTTCACTCTTCTCAATCCCAAGAAGTATCTTTATGACCATTACTTTGAATTCTCTATTAGGTATATTACATATGTGTTTTTCACTTCGGTCTCTTGCTTTGTTTTTCTTGCTCTTTCACTTGTGACATATTACCCTGTCTCTTACTTTTGTCCTACTTTCTGTGTCTGTGTGTCAGAAAAGTCAACTATGTCTCCTCTTGAAAGTAATGGCCTTCTGTAGAAGAGGTCCTATAGTGTCATGCAGTGCAGTGTTCCTTGTTCACCAGAACCTGGGACTTTAGGTATGTCTCCTATTTGTGATTCATGGACACTGCTGTTGTGGCTGACCCACGTTTTACTTCAGTCCAGCCATCTGCAATGGCTGTTTTTGCCTATTATGCATATTGTTTGTTCCCTGTGGTGTTAGTGGGTTAGTTTGGGAAAGTGCTGGGCTTGAGGAGAGTCAGACAAGACATTTGCGAGAAATGCTGTTGTTAAGGTCCGTAATCAAAGGAGCGAGACTGATACAAAGCAAAGATCAGGCAAAGCTTTAATTCGCGCCAAGCATCAAGAATCAAACTGACCAGTCAGGGCCATCTCTTGCAAAGAAGCGAACCCTCCCAGCCTCTCAGACTAACTTTTATAGAAGTAGTTTAGCCGGGCTATACACAGGTGACCAATGAGATTGCAGTACACAGAGAAAACTGCACAGTCATATTAGGTCACACACGGGCGGCCAATTGAATTATAATTCACCCTAGTAGATATATGCGTGACCCACTGATTGGATGTCTCTACCTGGCCTGACCAGCTCTTGTATCTGGGCTTTGCTACCTGGGGCTGGAAGCTATGGAGACAGTATGCACGCCCCACTGATTGGCTGTCTCCACCAGGCCTGACCTGCTCTTGTATCTGGGCTTTGCAAGTAAGTTCCTCTGGGAGGGGCAGGGTCAATCTAAGTTTACTGCATAAACAACAAAATGGCCCTCTCTGATTAAGTAGATCCTTACATTCCCCCCTTTTCTTTGGAGATTAGTCAAATCCTTGACTTTTCAGCCAGTTCTATGTTATATTGAGCATGTAAATCTAACATTTTTATTGCTCTAGTTTTCTCTTATACAAATGACATTAGTGCACAGTCAGCTGATGATTTAGCCATTTACCACTTTATATAACCTTTTCCATTTTTCCTAATTTCGTTCATCTAATTTCCCACCTATACTTTACATAAACAGGTAACGATAGGAGCAATAATACACTAACAGGTAACAATAGGAGCTACAATAAACTCATAATCTTTTGAGACTTCGCTTTAATCCACAGTCAGCGGGGTCCATTGGCTGCGGCTTTCATCTATGGGGGACGTCCTTATCCTTGGCTTATTTGACATGACCCGCGTGAATCCAGGCCCTGATGCCTTTTACTTTTGTTGCCGTGGGGGTAGTCAGGATGACAGTAAACAGTCCCTTCCAGCGGGGCTCTAAGTTTCCCACTTGGTGGCAACGTATCCAAACCAAGTCCCCGGGTTGTTAAGGATGTGGTTCCACCTCCACGTCTGTCTCAGTGTGGACAGCTCGGATCCCTGTGAGGGTTCTTTTTAAGACAGACTGTAATGCCTGCAGTGACTGGAGTACAGACTGATCAGTCATTTCTGCTAGGGCAACGTCTTGTAGCCAAGGGCAGGGGGGGGTGTCTCCCGAATATTATTTCAAATGGGGTCACCTTGTTTAAGTAGGGTATACATCACGTCCTGAGGAGGGCGAAAGGAATTAGATCCACCCATCCATCGGCAGTCTCCAGAATTAGCTTTGTCAAGGTCTCTTTAAGAGTCCGGTTCATTCTCTCTACTTGCCTGGAACTCTGGGGCCGGTAGGCACAATGTAGTTTCCAATTAGTGCCCACAGTCTTGGCCAATGCCTGTGAGACTGAACTCACAAATGCAGGGCCATTGTCTGATCCGATCCCGAGAGACAGCTCAAACCTAGGAATTATTTCTTCTAATAGCTTTTTGGCTACCACTCCTGCTGTCTCATGTTTGGCAGAAAATGCCTCTACCCCGCCTGAAAAGGTATCTACAAAAACTAATACATACTTGTGCCCATATCATCTGGGTTTCATTTCTGTAAAATCTATTTTCCAATAAATTCCTGGTTCCTTACCTCTTTTCCCTCTTCCCATTCTGGTTCCTCCCACACATCTATCAAGTACATTCTGAACAATATGCCCTAATTTAAAAACCTGGAACTGCTTGCCTATAAGTTCCTTGAGTTTGCGTGTTCCCAAATGAGTACCCTGATGTATCTGGTCTACTAACTTCTTACCTAGTCTATGAGGAAGAATTAACTTTCCTGTTTTAATCTTAGCCCAGTCCCCTTCATAGTCCAATTTAACCCATTTTTGTAAATACTTTAAATCTTCATCTGAACCGTTCAGTTTTTCCAGTAGGGCTGGAGCCGGGAGTGTAACCAGCTCTTGCACTGTTTCTCTGGCTGCTTGCTTTGTGGCTCAATCTGCTAATTGGTTTCCTTTTGAAATCAGATCAGTCCCCTTTTGGTGTCCTGGGCAATGCAAAACGGCTACCTCTTTTGGGTCCCAAATAACCTGGAGGAGAGCCAATATTTCTACTCTGTTCTTAATTCCTTTTCCTTCTGCTGTTAATAGGCCCCTTTCTTTATAAATAGTCCCATGTATATGGAGAGTAGCAAAGGAGTACCTGCTGTCCGTACAGATGTTGGCGGTTTTACCTTTGGCCATCTGCAGTGCCTTGGTGAGTGCAATTAGCTCCCCTTTTGCACCGATGTTCCATGTGGCAGGGCTGCCGTCCAGAGTTCCTGGTCAGGGGAAATGACCGCAGCCCCCGCATACCTCTTTCCATCGACCATGTAGCTACTCCAGTCTGTGAACAGAGTCATCTCCGCATCTAGAAGAGGAATGTCTTCGAGGTCCGGCCTTACTCCTGTCACTTGGGTTAAGACTTCCCTGCAATCATGTGGATGGTCAGCCAGCTCCTCTGGCAGCAGCGTGGCTGGATTTAGTAGTGCCGGGGTCCGGAATGTCACTCTTGGTTCATTGAGGAGGAGGCCCTGATACCCTATCACTTGGGCGTTCATCATCCATTGGTCAGGTGGAGTCTGGAGAAGGCCGTCGATAGCGTGGGTGGTGGTCAAGATGAGATTTTGACCCAAAGTCAATTTGCTTGCATCCTTGGCCAGGAGGACCATGGCAGCAATTATGCGGAGGTACGGGGGGAACCCAGCCACTAGTGGACCTAGTTTCTTGTTAAGATATACTACTGGCCTTTGCCAAGGCCCCAGAGTCTAAGTCAAAATTCCTTTGGACACCCCTGCTTTTTCATCCACATACAAGTGGAAGGGCTTGGTAATATCTGGGATGGCCAATGCTGGGGCACTCAGTAAGTCTGTTTGTAATTCCCAAAATGCTCCTTCTGCCTCAGCTGTCCACTCTATCATAGTGAGCCCCCCTTT
Source organism: Mellivora capensis (assembly GCA_004024625.1). Lineage (NCBI taxonomy): Eukaryota > Metazoa > Chordata > Mammalia > Carnivora > Mustelidae > Mellivora > Mellivora capensis. The sequence goes on along the minus strand of PISX010010421.1, from coordinate 3,874 downwards.
TGCCAGTTTGTAGAGAGGTCAGGCAATCTCTGCAAACCAAGTTATCCACAGCCTACAGTAGCCCATCGTCCCAAGAAACTCTCTCACTTGTTGGGATGTGGTGGGGTGGGGTTGGGATGCGATTGGGATCCGGTGATCACCTGTTTCCTGGACTCAGACAGTGAATGCACTCCCTCGTGGAGATCAAAACCTAGATGAGTGGCATGGCTCTGACAGAGCTGTCCTTTCTTTGCTGACACCCGATACCTTTTTTCCTGCAGAGTCTGTAAGAGAGCTCTTGTCCCCCTCAAATATGACTCATATTCCTCAGCGGCTATCAGCAAGTCATCAACGTATTGTAACAGAGTGACTCCCGGATTGGAGGTTCTGTACTCACACAAATCCTCGTGTAGGGCCTCGTTGAAGATAGTGGGTGAATTCCTGAATCCTTGAGGAAGTCTTGTCCAGGTGAGCTGGCCTTGGAATCCTTCCTGTGGGTCGGACCACTCAAAAGAAAAAAGGGGCTGAGTCTCCTTTGCTAAAGATATGCAGGAAAATGCATCATTGAGATCTAAGACGGTATACACAGTTCTTCTGGGGCCCAGGAGGGAGAGTAGGGTACAGGGGTTAGACACCGTGGGGTGGATATCTTCAACCCGTTTATTAACTTCCCGCAAGTCCTGAACGGGTCGGTACTCCCCAGTCTCGGCCTTTTTGACGGTCAGCAAAGGTGTGTTCCATGGAGATTTGTAAGGAACTAGGATCCCGTCTCCTCAGAGGTGGTTAATGTGTTTTCTGATCCCTTCCTTTGCTTCCCGAGGGAGGGAGTACTGCCGGACATGAACAGCCATAGCCATCGCTTTTAATTGTACCACCACTAGAGGCTGTCCCTTGGCCAAGCCAGGGGGCTTCCCTTCTGCCCAGACTTTGGGAAACTTGACCTGTAAGGTTTGGAGAAGCCTCCCCACCTTTGTCTCCTCTGGTTTTGAGAATGGCTTGTAAAGAAGGTATTCATCTACTGCTGCCATAAGCACCTGCACAGTGGGTTGTCCCAAGGTTACAGTCATGTCTCCTTCTTAGAACTGAATGCCAGCCTGTAACTTGTGGAGATCTCTTCCTATCAAGTTATATGGGGCATTAGGGAGGACCAAAAACCGGTGTTTAACTACTCCTGAGGCCAAATTTAAAGTCCTCTGTTGTCCATTTATGTCTCTCTGTGTCATTTGCTCCTTGTACCCAGACTTCCTCTCCAGATAGTTTTCCCATAAGTTTAAGTAATGATGAAAATTGGGCTCCTGGGTCCACCAAAAAATCAATTGATTTCCCCTCCACTTTAATTTTTACCCGAGGTTCAGGGAGGGGCTCCAAACCCCGGCCCCTTCAGTCTTTCTTGGCCAGCATTACCATCTTCCTTTGGGGGCACTCTTTGGCCCAATGTCCTTTTCCCTTACAGTAAGGGCACTGATCCAAATCTAAGTCTTCCAGCCTGCCTCCTCTGTACTTAGGCTTTTCCTTCCATTTACCATCCCCTAACTGCCTTTTCCTTTTCCATTGACCTTTTTCCCCCTGTCTCCTTCCCACCTCATGTAATGCCAAAACCTTAACCAGTTTTTTTGTCTGTTTTTCATCCTCTTGTGCATCTCTGTTGTTAAACACCTTTTCTGCTATTCCCACTAACTCAGTCAGATTCTTCCCTTCAAATCCTTTAATTTTCCGAAGTTTCCTCCTTATATCTGGGGCTGATTGACTGGTAAAAGCAAGATTCACTGTCCTCTAATTTTCAGGTGCCTCGGGGTCGATCAAGCTATACATTTTATAGGCTTCAATAAGCCTTTTCAGGAAAGCTCCTGGAGAATCATTCTTACCTCGAGTCACCTTACTAATTTTAGATAAATTTATGGGTCTCCTTTCAGCTGCATGGAGACCTCCTAGTAAGGCCTGGTGGTAGAAGCATAGGCTCTCCTTACCTTCATCGGAGTTTGGTCCCCAGTCAGGGGGTTCCCTTGGGCAGTAGTCCTCCATCTGCCGGGGATCGAGGTACCCTCCAATTCTCCCACTTCTCACCTTATGGGTCTCTCGAATAATGTGATACCTCTCTTCTGCTTTAAAGAGAGCCATAAGGAGCTGTTGAATATCCACCCAGGTGGGCTGGTGGGTAAGAAAGACAGTCTCCAAGAGATTAATTAAATCCTGAGGGTGGACAGAAAAGGATTTGTGTTGGGCCTCCCAGTTATAGATGTCAGAAGAGGAGAAAGGGATATAGGTTAGGTGGGGGAGACCTCTCTTGTCTGGTGGAACAACCTCATGGAGAGGCAGCATCGGCGAGGTAAAGGGAGGCAGAGGGGGGTAGGGGAAAGGGGAAGGATCAGGGCGGTCTTTCTGCTTGGTGGTCCCATAGGTGGACCCAGACAGCATATGAAGTGGACTGGTAAGGGCGTCTTGGGACTGAGAGTCAGGTTTAGGGGACAGATAAGGGGGCGGGGATTCTACAACCACCACATATGACAGAGGTAGAATGGTCTTCTTCCCTGGTTCCCCCTCATCTTTCCATTCTGGTTTTGGTGATCTGACCTGCCTTAGAGGGAGAGAGATGGTTTCATTAGCAAGGGGAAGGTGAGACTTGAGCCATGATGGTGGCTCTTCTATCAGATATCGCCAGGCCATGATGTACGGTATTTGGTCTCAATGGAGATTGAAAACCTAACTCTGGGTAGAGTAGATCTGAGCCAAGGCAAACGTTCCTTCTGGCAGCCACCCTGTGGAGAAAGTGGGCCACTCTAATTGGCAGAGTGTTTTTAGTTTTCCCAGGTAAACCTTGTCACCTGACTGGGTGGCTTTACCTTGAAAATCCTTGAAATGCTGGAGAACAAGATTTAGGGGTGTCACAGGTCCCTTACTCCCCGCCTGCCCCATTTCTCCAAACACAATAAACAACACAGCAGACAACAAAAAGATGAGACAAAGACAACTGCAGGTCCAGTGATCCTCATCCAGAGCCTGCTGCTGGTGGGGACTTTCTTGGTTCCCTGTAAACACAACAAACAGCACAACAGACAACAAAAGGACAAAACAAAGACAAACACAGGCCCAGTAGTCCTTAACCTGACACCGGTGGGGACTTTCTTGATCTTTCGATTACCCAGGGGGACTCGAACCCCCCAACCGCCCAGGGGGACCCGAACCCCCCATCAATCTACCAGTGGAGGGATGGGGCGTCCCCGCATCCGCTCCAGCCCTGGGGAGCATGGCTGCATCCAGCTTCTCCCTGGTGGGCTATACCCAGAGCTCCGCAACCAGACAGACAGGATCCCAAGATCTTACCGCCGGAGGCTTTTCCCAGAAATTCTGGGAATTTGTTTTGCTGGCTCAGTTCTCATCGTTTGATCGTGGACGAGCCCCCAATGTTAGGGTGTGTAATCAAAGGAGTGAGACTGATACAAAGCGAAGGTCAAGCAAAGCTTTTTTCGCGCTAAGCATTGAGAATCAAACTGACCAGTCAGGGCCATCTCTTGCAAAGAGGCGACCCCTCCCAGCCTCCCAGACTAACTTTTATAGAGGTAGTTTAGCCGGGCTATACACAGGTGACCAATGAGATTGCAATACACAGAGAAAACTGCACAGTCATGTTAGGTCACACACGGGCGGCCAATTGAATTACAATTCATCCTAGTAGATATATGCGTGTGGGAGGCCGCATTAAGGTTGGAGACTAGAGCCAAACCAGGCCCTGACTTGTGCCTCCTTGAAATCTAAAGGGTTAATAAGACCTAATAGATGGAAAAGTTGAGTAGCACTGAGAAAGGGTCTGAGCTATGTGCCTCCTGCTCGCCTACGTGACCTCTCACAAAGGTTAATTGGGAACAAAACAACATGGACCTTAGCCATAAATCTGTGA